>APFE030831990.1:18991-47773 GCA_000404065.3 Pinus taeda
TTCTGGTGTACATTCATAGTGTTGGGTGATCTAAGCTTTGCTTGAGGTGAAGAAGGGCTTCCTAGCTGGAGGATGATGCTGGGTCAGAGCACATGGTTGTAATCCTCTTGCAACTTTTCATCTTAATAAAGCTATTCTTGTTTCCTTCCATATTCTTGCATACTTTCTTATATATGCATGTATATGGTTAATACACATCTGATCCTGTATTATTTATGAATTTAGATCCTTGTTTCTTGGATAGTAGTATGTTTCTGTGATTCCATAGGTTCTTTTGAAGCTGGGCAGACAAAGAAGAAGCGGCGAAGCTCTATCAAGAAGGAGAGGAAATCAAGCACAAGATTTAGGTTGGTCTTCTTGGTTCTCCTCTCGTCTATTTTCATAAAAGGAAACAATAATAGACTTTGATTGTTTGTTTCTAAGATAACCACCCATCTTAGTGGGAATAGCAGCATTCGAGTGGACACTATTCCTGGATAACAACGGGGGTATGCAATAGCAAACATTAAAGATAAAGGGGTGTATATAGCCACCCAAATACTGGCTAGAAAGCTAATGAGGAAATGCCGTGTTAAAAAAGTACTAGCATCTGTGATTTCATTGGCAGAGCAGTGTGCAAAGGGGTTCTAGTTCAACTGGGCTTAGTTCCTCTGCGATGAGTTTTTGATGAACTGTAGGGAGGTTCAGGAGCAGGGTAAGACCTTCCACTATGCGTGGTTGCTCTTATCCATCCTGTTGGTTGCGCGGGGAGCTACCGTAGGATAGCGAGTTTCCCACTATTGAGGATGATATGCCCAAAGCGATGAGGTACACCTCACTTTGGGCTACAAAAGACGCAAAGAGGATTCGAGAGATAAAGTTATTCTGGGTGTTCGTGGAGGTGAGCATCTAAACATTGATTATCCGAAGGCCACACTTATCCCCTACAGTTCATAATAGCTTGTAGAGTGTGGCAGAATTCAAGGAAAATATGCATAACTTGTATATTCGGGCACGCAAGGATCCAACACAGAAATGGGTGAAGCTTCTTTTCATCGCAATGGATTATGCGATCTTCACAATAATGGAGTCATGGCCTTCAGGGTGGCGTGCCCCGGACTTGGCAGAAATGGAGAAGGTCGCAACTCATCAAAGAAAGCAGGACACTAAGCTATGCATTGCACAACTGGCTGAAAAGAGTCCTCAGGAACAAGAAGTAGCAACACAGCAGAAGGTGGTTGATGCAGCAGTAATGGCACAGATGGCAGAAACCACAATAGCACCAACTAGAGAGCCCAAAGAGGGCTAGGAGATGTCCATGAGGCAGCAGACTGGGGAATAGGATAGGGCAGAAGAACGTGCAGACCCTGATTCCGCATCGACCCAACTCAAGCAGCTGCACAACCCTGTGAAAACAGCTCCTAGGAAGAAGGTAAAATCCACAAAGACATCTGTCGACTCGATCACACTCACAGAAGGTGATCTATTTGACATCAATGAAACAATTCGTGAGGTCACAACGGGCGTGCTTTAGGAACTAAGGATGGAGTAGTGCATTGTGTTGGGGGAGCTCAACACAGCTATAAGGATTATAGGTACAACCCCCCCTAATAGGTACAATGGCCTAGTACGTCGCAGGAACCACCGAGGCCGAATAGACACTCCGTGCCCGTATGGCCAACACCTTCATGTTGCTGAAAGGTGCACTAGAAGCAGCAAGTGAGGGTTACCAGGCTGTGATGAGTAGCAAGAAATGCATCAGCTTGAACTTGGCCACCTTGCCATGCAAAATTCTATACCAACTGCAAGATGGGGTCATCACAGAGCTCTGCGCCGGGAAGGCCAAGTGATCCAGGTCCTGCATGAGTAGAAGAGAAACATGGACCAGCTCAGCATCCACTAAGATGAGTTGGTTACACAGGCTTGTAGATTAAAGTAGGCCATTGAGGATGCATGTAGGATTGTTCCACAATTGGTCATGCTGGCAAAGGTACCAGCAGCAGAGCAGGTCCATAGATTGGTGGCCAGAGTCCGCGAGGCCCGAGAAGGAATGACAAAGGTTCAGTTGGAGCTGAACCTACATATCACTGAGCTGCGATTGAAGGTGCATCCCTTCATGCCCCCAGAAGTTAGAGAGTAGCATGCCCGCACTATCCAAACGGGTTTGGAGCATATTGGCTAAGCAACACAGGATTGTACTAGGTTGTTGGAGCAAGCATTAACCATGCTTACACACCTGCAGGAAGACCCAAACCTACAGTGCCTCCAAATAGAGGCGTGTGAGTTGCAGTAGGAGTATGATAGTGTCCGAGGCACCATACGGACGATTGCCCTTACTCAACGACTTGCCAGACTATAGCAGGCAAGGGCATTGAAGGACCGATTAGACACCACACACCAAAACGAAGCCTTAATTAAAACACGCATCCAACCATGGATCGATGAAGCATTCACAATTACAGCTACCATTAAAGGGAAGTTGGAATAGATGCAGGAACTTTATGCGGTTAGATAGGAATTTGACCCTACTCATGAAGGTTCAGAGATACATGTACAACATGTCCAACAGACAACCGAACAGAGTGTTGCGGACACCCAAGCTGCGCGAGACCTTCTTGATGGACTTCGTGCAAAGATCACCGCACCTACACAGTGACTCGGGATGAGTCTTGATGATTATGTTGGGGGCCTGTTGGGTAGCAGATCCCCCTAGAGCATGGTTTTGGGACCTAAAGCCCCAGTTTTGGTCAAATGTAATGTAAAGACCCTGTAAAATGCAGGTGCAGAGTGCAAGAGTCTAAGATGAGTGATATGATTGTCTGCCTTAAAATAATGTAATTTAATGTAAAGTTGTGTCGCCTTACCCATGGTCCGCTGACCATGGGATTGTATAAATAGAGAAAGGCTCTAAGTGTAAAGATATTTTTTGGGGACAAGAAAGTAATAGATCGATGTGAAGGCATGGTTAGAGGATAGAAGTGGATCTGAAGTGTATTGGGTCGTAGTAGTAGGTAGAGGATCTGTAGCTGAGTGCATAGAGGCCTAGTAGAGTCTACAGCTAACTATACGAACCCCTGCAACTAAGTGTGCAGGGCAGAGTTGGGTCTGTATTGAACTGAACTTGAGAAGGATTCTTAATAAAGCTAAGTTGATTCGGCATATTTTGCATCTATTTCACATATCTATATTTTGATGTTATGTGTTAATGGTATCTGTTTATTTATATGTGCGCACTTGTATGAATGCTTATGTATGAAAACCTTCTAGTTAATCAGGGAACCGAACCTAATTAAGAAATACTTGGGTAATTAACAATGGTTGCACTGTGGCTAGAGATGTGCAAAGGTAGTACCACAGGATGCTAGGAGCTCACTAGTATGCGTAACCTAGTAAGCACAAAGGTTGAATAACGTACCTATCGCCCCATATCAGACATCCCCAGGGTGCGGAAACCTTGTTCTAGCACCCTCCCATACTACTTCAGGTGAGACCTCATTCTGCTCTCCGTAGACTGTTGTCGAAAGGGCCAGTAGTAACAAGATTTGCTTGGCTAAATCACTTCTGAATCTGGGTCAGGCCCCATGGAGCCAACAATGCGTATACACACTGATTCGACACTTCCAAGTAGCGTATGTAGAAGAAAAGATTGTTGTCTAGGGATGACTGATCTATTTGATCAATGTTGTTGTTTTACTGTTGTTTTCCAATCACATCCTCATTAGATTTGAAAGTAGAATTGATTGTATAAGGAGATTGAGTCTGGTTGATTGATTGATTGAGTAAGAAAGGTGATCCTTGTTTCTATCTATTTAAAACTTTGTGATATGATAGTAGACCTTTAGAATGTCATTGATTGGTACTTTTTATGGTTCAAAATGTTATGATTCAGTATCTTTAGAGGTATACACAGGCTGGGTTAAAGGAAGTAGCGTATACACGCAGGTTGGCTTCATTGAAGTAGTGTATACATTCTGACATACAACTTTTGTGGTTATAGTTGGTTCTAGTTGTTGATGTAGTATTCTGGGTTTAGATCTATGTACTAATTACAGTGATCTATTTGTTCCAGTTGATTGGTTGAATTTTGATTAGGTGTTCATTGATTGAGTTTTCAGTGATTGATTGATTCAGTTGTGATTGATTCAGAGATTGATGATTGGGTTTCAATGATTGGTTGATGGAGGTGTACTCGTTGGATGTATTGTAGTGGTGATTGATTTTGAGCTGCAATGTTATTGATGGGTCCAATATGAAAATTTGATGAAACATGGCCTTCAAGTGTTGTGTATCAGGAGTATCTAGTCTGAAAATTTATGAAACATGGTCCCAGGAGGATACTGAGGGTTGGAGCCTTTAGTGAGGAAGTCGAAGTTTCCTGCCAGTAGTGGATGTTGATTAGATCATGGGGTTGGATCTCCCTTCTAGTAGCAAATGGAACGAGTGAAGGTGGTAGGCTCGCACCTGCATACTGGTAAACATATAAGCCAATACAAGAGCTAGGGGGTTGTATCTCCCTTCCAGTGGAATGTGGAGAATGAGAGAAGGTTGTAGCCTTTTGTAGGTGGGTGCCTATGTACTTGTATGAGTCTACACTAGTACAAGATTGTAAACAAATTATTATTTGTATTAAAAGAAAGCAAAGACAACAACAACAGGTGGTTTTTCTCCCGCATTGGTTTTTGACCTTAAATCTTGGTGTTCATATGTGTTGCTTATGTGTGATGGTTTTATGTTATTACTGCACATGGTTACTGTTTAATGTTTAATAAAGTACTGATGCACTAATTAAATATCAACATATGATGAATTAACTGAATCATAAGCTCATTGGATATATGTTGGTTTCCTTAAGAACAGTTGTGTGTACACGTGATTTCCCTTCACTGAAGTAGCGTATATAAATCTGATTATGAAATGGAAAAAATTATTGATTTGTAAACACTGATTAAAGCCCCCTCTCAGTATTATTCCCAACACATGAGACCTAACATGCAAGACATTACTGTTGATGGTCACCAAGCCAAAGTAATGGTTTTCAGCTGAAAAGCTAGAAGACAGGTGGTCTCATCATGAGCCAGCTTGTTCATCCATGTTACTTCTTGTGAGTGGTACCGCCATCAGTTGGTTACCAAGCTAGGACATTGACCTTCATCTAGTTTTTAAAATTAAATAAAATAACTTTGAATCTATATCTAGTAAGTGGGACACAGGCATTTCACTGGGTTAAAAGACATCCCTGCTAAGGCTATAGACAGCTGCAGGCAATAGGTCCATGTCTATGGTACTAAAGTTAATTGCATACTATGACTTACTTGGTTATCTTTCTCTTTCCCTAAAACTCATCATTTTATTTATTGGACAATCGTTTTAAGATGATTTGAGCATGATACTTTGAGTTCTATCTTTCAAAAATTAGGAATCTTTAATGATGTGGTACCCTTAGTGGAGGTAATTATTTGTACTGGATTTACAAGAAATTCAGTTTTGCATCTAGATGACAACAAAATTTAGAGTGTTCAATGAAGAGGTTACTGATTGGTCTAGGAAGGTGTCGTACTATTCTATCTTTATTTCCCTTTTCTAGTATCATAGCTCACCCCAATTTTTATTGTATTTAGAGTGATGAATTGCCCAATGATGATTACTCACTAGGTGTTGATGGAAGACAATGTGTGTTGATTGTGGTTGCCTCTAAATAAGTACTACATGACCTAGGTATACGATTGTTATTGTAGGTGCATGAATCTAGTGGTAGTCTTCTTGAAATTGCACCTTTTTAGCAAACATTTGATTTTTCTTTTATTAGGAATGTGAATAAGGCTCTAGGCAGAAATAAGAGCTCTGACATCTATGAAAAGCAGGGGTTTCATTTGAAATAGGACAACAGGTATGTGATGTCTATCATAAAGGTGCAATACTCTTTTTCCATAATGTATGGTACAAGGAAATGCTTTCCCGTACCTGATACTATTGCAATTTTATCATTCTTGAACTAGATACTTTCATAAGGGATATAACATGGTTTTAGTTGGCACTATAATAGTGATGTTGCAAATTTAATGAATTCTTAAAAAAAGATGACATATGAGGTATCTTAATATTTCCTTGTTGATATTTTTGCTGACATTTTTATTGGGAAGCATAGTACATCATTAAACATTCCCCCTGCCTTCTTCCATGATTTTATAATCTTATGGTTTGGCTTGCATGAGGAAATGCATGAAGGTCAGCGTGGGGGAGTGATGAGGCTCCATTTTGTCTAGATTTTCATGATTTTACTGAATAATTTTATGCCTGTACTAAGTGTCTATAATCATCATTATTCTTTTTACACATTATTAAGTTATTATATAGAGGCATTTAGAGTTGACAGTTGTTGATCTATGAACTCTTGTTGTTTTGTTAATTTGAAGAGTATTTAATGTGAAAATGTCATTAATGATAGGCTCTTTGTGGTAGGTGAGGATTTCTTGCACCAACAGTTCCTCTACCAGTAGTTCCTATATTAGTAGTTCTTATACAAACTGTTCCTGCACCAATAGTACAAGCGATGTTAATGTTGTTGCCTTTGATTTCTTATCATGGACCTTGGAATTCCTCGGGAGAAGTCATGCTTACCATTTACTTGTCTGTAGATGTAACAAGAATTTGCCACATCCATTGCAGTACAAGATTCTTCTCAAACTACTGTTTAAAACTAAGTTGATCATGTTTTTATGCATATGCCAACAAGCCTTGGTCCTACATTCACCTTCCCATATCATACAACATTCTTGCACGACGCTTTGAATTCTCGTACCAATTTGGATTTTACAACATTCCTACACTAATTTAGATTTTACAACATTCCTACTCCAATTTAGTTCTACAGTAACATTCCTGCACCAATTTGGGGCTTTTATACATTGACACATTTATAGGAAAATATGAAAGAGGTTTTTGGTCAAAATGTTTTTTGAACACTTTCACATGAGTCAAGATACACCCAAGTTGTATGGACTTATATTTAGGGAATAATTAATGCTTCAACCCCGAATTCGTAGTAGTTTCCAGACTGCCAACTTATGCCTCGATTTCCATACAAGTGACGATGAATAGGGAAATTCTGAAACATGGGTTTTGGTCCTAGTATATCAAATTGACTGAGCCTCAAATAGTTTCCAAAATTCACAATCGTTAAGGAGATACAAAGAGTTATTTGGAGGAAGTTTGTTAAAAATATCATTTTTTCTAGAATTCTAGAAAACTGCCTTCTATAAATTACAAAGGTTGTTAACATCATATTCTTCCTATCACTTTTTTGGAAAATAAATCATGACTTGGCATCATTTTTTGCAAACCATAGATCATCAAATCTCTTCATTTTGGCTCAGAATTCTTGCATAATTCTAAACTCATATGGGCTAATTCGAATAAATGGGAAGAAATGTATAAATGTGAAGACTACGTACTAGTGGAGGATGGAAGATTTTAGATTATAAATCACATTGTTTGTAGCATGGAGGATCGATTTTTTTGCGAAGGGAAGGGAGGAGTTGCAATCCTAGTGGGACGATCCCTGGAGGGGGCCACCTGAGCCAACGCTGCATCATTCCATAATTTTGTAACAAGACTTTGACATGAATTTATTTGGCATTCGATTCTATGTTTTTGTTCCTTCTAATGATCTGAAGATTGTGATTTAATTGCTGCAAGGGCAATGAGCTGGGTGGTTGGGACCACTAGCTAGTCTGTTGCCCCATACCTCTTAGGATTTCCTTTGCTACATTTTATTTTTCATAGTGAGAGTGTGATTTAAGATATCTCCACAATTTCATTCCACAGATATTCTTTTCAGCCATTTGATTTTTGATTTCATTCCATTTCTCTGGACATTTGAAGTTAATGACATCATCAAGTATTTTTTATGACTGAAGGATATAATGGCCTATTAAGAATGTTGATTTAGCATATATCATTTGATTATTCATGATTTCCTTAAAATTATTATTTTAAATGTGAAACTGATTCCTGCACTTATAAGAGAAACATTCATTCTTGAAATTTTAATAATTAAATTCTAGCATCAGCATAAGGAAAGATTATCATATTGTTTTATTGGCAAGTGAATTTCTCAAAAGAATTATTGGAATGATTTAAGGTTAAAAATTTATATCCCTTCATCTTAATTGACTGTTGATTTAGGACAATATACTCAGTGTAGGAACAAAACATCTTCCGGTGCAGGAACATCATTTCAGTATAGGAACAACGTTCCAGTGCAAGAGCGCTATTTCGGTGCAGGAATGATGATTCATGCTACGAACGAAAACTTGTAACAAAGACAAATGCACACTTTCCTTAAACTTGAATATTGAATCATTTCCATAGAAGCAGTATAATCTAGATCTCTTTTAAAAAGATTTCAATGGTTCCATTCGATTAATTGGAAAGAAGTTGCATTATGTTTTATATCATGCTTTTCATCTTTGCAACATAACAGTAATCTTTTAAAGAGGTTTTTTTGCATTATTTCTTTCTTAAATCTCTTTCTTTTGAATGGGGCCTACATTCCCTTGTCCCCTAGAAAATTGAGGAAGACTTACTACAGGAGTTAACTCAACCTAGAAGAGGAGCCAAAAATAGATTCCCAGGGTGTGTTTACTTTACTTTCGAAAAGTCTTGTTCCTTTTTCCTAAATGATGCTTCTTTTGAATTTCTTACAAAATATTGGTCCCAAAGTTTGTATTCTAGAACGTATTGTGCTATGCCTCTAAGCTTACTTAGCCAGATTGACAAATTAAATGTTGGTGTAAATCTTGCATTTATACCATCAGACACAGATGACATAGGCTAGACGCTTTGTGTAGTGAGGGTTTTGGCCTGCATAGTGTAGATCAGATTGTCACAATATATTCTGTAGTACAAATACCTTGGGGTTTCTATTACTATAGTCTAAGCCCAATTTTTGTAGGATATTTGGCAATATCAAGCATTATGGAATTCAACCACTGCAGTATTCATCAACTGGGATTAAAACTCCTTTTAGAGTTAAAAATAAAAATAAGTATAGCACCATCTCGGGACAATTACAAGATACCTAGTCCATAAGGTTCAAGACGACGAGCTTATCTCAGTGGTAAAATCCACCTATAAGCCACCAATTTTCACATGGTCCCAAATTTTTCCTGATGTGGCTTCAAGTGACCCATATCACTAGACTCATGAGCTTTCCCTCTTTCCAACCAAATTACTCTTAAGTAAGATGAAAATTTGACCAGGGCTAGTATAAGTTTGGTACCAGGTCTCAAGTTATGCTTGCAGAGAAGGAAATAGAGAGAGTTAAAGCTCTTGAGAAAAGACTCGATAAATCCCAGGAATCCATCAACAAAATCACAAAAACATTGATTTCCCTGCAGATGTCTCGTGAACCCATAAGGGAAGAAAATAATGTTGATGCACACATAGAAGGAGAATCCAACCATCACATTCATTTCCATGGATGACACCAATATTCGAGCCACCGAACACCCAAGTTGGACATGTACAAATTTGATGGCTCTAACCCAGTGGTATGGGTGGCACAAATGGAAGAATTATTTCGTCTTAATGTTGTGAAGGCAGTCCCTTTTGTAGACAGAAGCGATCTCTCTAGTCTTATGAGAGGATCTAGCAACAAACCGGAGAAACTATTGTAAGATTTCCTAGCTTATGTTGAAAATTGCAAAGTGTGAGAGAGAAACCTACCTCACTCTAATGTTAAGTGCTCAACTTTTAATGATGATATTGATCCCTTAGCTTCAAGGCCCACTCCTCGCTATTCCTTGTGTTTGAATACCTGCAAGAGAGATCAAAAGACAACAAGAGATACAAGAGCATACATAGTATAATTCAAACATAAACTACATGATAGATCAAGGAGCATCATGCTAAATGAATAAAGATTTATATAATTATGGAAAGTAAACACCAGATGTATTTATTAATGAATAAAAAATGGAAGCAAACATCTATTTACCTAATGTTAGAGACCTCCTTTATAGTGGATTTCCAATTCCAAGCCAAGATCATTCAAGCACTCCTTCTCCTTAGTTATATGGGTAGCGTTTGGGCATAGTTTTAGCATAGGAATGACCAACCCTTCGGGGATGGAAGGGACTTGATTTATAGGGAAAGAGAGGGTGTTAGGCATTCGCAAAAGAGAGAAGAAGGTCCACATCTCAAGGGGAAGATCCCTAAATGCAGGATTATGGAATCAATATGGGAGAGCTCGACCATATATCTATCCAACAACATACAACTCATTGTTCTCGAAGATTTTAGCAGGAAAGCTTCTCCTCCACTTAAATACTGCTAGAAGAGGTTCAACACGAGTTTTAATATCAAAAGATGCATTATCAGCACTAGGTCAACATGATGCAACAATCCATCAACATGGGTCAATAGTGGTGCAAATCACGTTGATCCTTAAAACTAAGGTTTGAAGGAAACTTCTCCAGAATTCTCTTAGGGTAGCTCTTCATCTATTATTCAGGAATGTCTCTGTATGTATTTCATGGTGAGTACACTTTGACAATTTTCATTATTTTGATGCTTTAAGATATGAGATGGGAAGTGTGACAAAAATACTGTGTAATATATACCCCCTAAAGAATGAAGGCATAATAGAGAGTGATGGGTGAAATGCTTTACAAGTCAAGGAAAGGACTTGGAAACACACCAACAGGAGTCCTCCAAATCAAGCATGATACAATATACATAGCTAACATCTCTGATATAAATATGCCTAATGATGAATAGGCATCTAACAATACATGAATCCATGGCATGGATGTAGCCATCCGATTAGAAGGGATCATGTGTATGTATCTACAACATGGACGCAACCATCCAAATAGAAAATATTATATATAAATATCCACGGTATGGACGTAACCATTCGAGTAGAAAGGATCATATATATTGAGCCATGGTATGGTCGCTGCCATGCGTATAGAGGGAAGCATGTGTACAATCATAAATAACTCATAACTTGACACGAAACAAAATATGTAGTAGAATAGGTATGTTTGATTCAGGACTGTAGCATAAAGTTCAAATAGTGTATAAGTAGTAAAAATCTATAGATGGGACTTCTCTTGAACATATCGACAACACGACTTCATAATTTGGCAACATTTGACTCAACGTAGGATTAGAGGTCATGATGACAATTCAGTATAATAAAATGAGAGGCAAAATGTATTCCCAAAACCCAGGAAGGCAAGTGATGAAGTGAGGATAACCCAAACCTGACACAAGAAACAGATAAGTGTCATGTTCAAGAGTGACATGTTGTCTCTACACAAAATACAGGAGGTGTTCACTTTCATTTTTCACCACTATTTCTAGTGAGTACCCCATTATTTTTTATCGCAAGGTTGAAGAGGATAGCATATGTTTTTCATATAAGTTCATTCTTCAGATGAATCCATCCTCATAAGTTTAACAAGTCCTAGGAAATAGAAACTCAGTGTTATCATGGTGACAAGCCCCGCGTCGTTACTCTAGATCTACCAAGCGCTGAGAGGGATCAAATATTTTTTCACTCTACGCTAGTTGACATATCAAGATATTTGATCCCTCTCGGCACTTAGTAGATCTAGAGTAAATATGGATCTATGTTGGTTTAATTCCCAATTTAAATAGGCTACCATGGGTCAATACCATGTGCCGTCTTTATTTTTATTAATATTAATATTAGGGTTAATAATATTTTTTTTGCATGGTATTAATAATAATTTGGCCCATAGTATTTGGCCCACAGGCTTCATCTAAATAAACCTTTTTTGAGTGTTTGTAAATATAAAGTGAATTATGTAGTAAATATAAAAAATGTTTTATTTATTTACGATACCTCTGGTTTATTTATAGTTTTATTAATTTACCATACTTATTTTATAAATATGGTATTTGGCCCATTGTATTTAGCCCATGGTATTAAAAGTATTTGGCCCATAGTCTTCACCTAAATAAAACCTATTTTTTGAGTCTTCGTAAATATAAAGAGGTTTTATTTATTTATCATACCTCTAATTTATTTATATTTTTATTTATTTACCATACTTTTGGATTACATTTACTTTTACACTTGTTTTTACATTTACATGTTTATGTCAGATTGATCCCCATACTAGGCTGTAGAGCACCTACACTTACTTTTACGTTTACAGTTTTTACATGAGATTGATCCCCATACTGGGCTATAGAGCGCCTCTCGACACAATAATTATATTGATTTCTAAATAGGGCCGACATTAGATTAAAAATATTAAATTTTAAACATTAGATGTTTTTGTTTACGTTTATGTTTACATTTATTTTTATGTTTACATGTTTATGTGAGATCTATCCCCATACTTAGCTATAGAACACCTCTCAGCGTAATAATTAGATTGTTTTCTAAATAGGGACGAAATTAGATTAAAAATGTTAAATGTTAAACATTACATGTTAAATGTTTACGTTTACGTTTAAATTTATGTTTACGTTTTCATTTACTTTTATGTTTAAATGTTGAGATTTATGCTCATACTGGGCTGTAGAGCACCTGTTGACACAACAAGTCTGACGGAGGGGTAACTTGGCATCTTTTTCATGTTTAGAGAGTTTAGAAAAAGGGAAAAAAAGAAAAATCCAAAGGTTTCTTTTTGTAAATAGTCTCTTGAATCCAAAAAGGTGGAAAATAAGATCGAAGAGAACCTCTTAGCCATGTGTGACAGAGGTATTCATTTTTCATACAATAGTCTATCACGGTCCAAAAAAGGTTAAACTTAGACTGAGTAGACATCATTTCATTTACCTAAACGAGTTCAAAATGAAAAGTAGTCAACAATCTTTTCATATTTTGAGAGTCAGAAAAGAGCTTAAAGATGACTCAAGGGATTTCCTTTTTCGTTTATTTTTTAGGAGTCTGAAAAGGTGATAAAATAAAACTCATTGATTCAGTCAAAATTAATCACTGCCACCATTTATCCATGATCTCTCATTGCACAAGTGAATGCACATTACCAATTTTCAAGAAAAAAATATTAAAATATAAGAAAAATATGCTGTAAATGGTAAAAACATCTCAAAATACTTATAAAACTCAAAAAGAAAAAACACTTTTACCATTTCACATTTGACAATTTGGAGAGATCTTTTTACCCCATTTTCCCCAATTTTTAGGCAAGGAGTGCAACCAATCTAGGACATCGTCCTTCAGGTAAGAGATCTATCCTATATCTTCATTTTGGTTATGATTTTAGGTTTTTTCATCCATAGGATAGGCAATAAGGAGGATTTGGCAAAAAATTATGTCAAGGCGATCAATGTGGATTTTACCCATCGGACCAACATTTCTCACCCTGTGTTCAACTGTGTCAGCATGCTGGAAGTGCGGAAAAATGTAGAAACAGTCGCGCTACCACAAAGTTATAAAATTTTCGGAAAATCCCTCATATTTAATGATTGTTTTCTGAATTTCTCTCTATATATGCTCATGAAAACTTGTTTTATGGATGCTCCATAGGTGAATCAATGAAAAATGGTGATTGAAGGGAAAAAGAGAGGGCATGAAGAATATGATCATTAGTTCACCCAAGACCCAAATTACATAGTTTACCTTCGGGCATGCATGATACTGAAATTCTTCCGGATTCCTAGGCTTAGAACCTAGATCGAGTTACTGCAACAATTGGTTGGTTGGCAAGATGTTGACCACCAACTGTTCATCATTGGGGACCAGGAACTTGAGATCGATATTTTTGGCATTATGATACAAGTGTTGCTCTTGATGGAAACTCACTCACAGGTCAATTCAATTTTGCTAAAAGGAAACTCACAGCACAATAGGTATATTAAGAGGTAATAGAGTAGTGGTACAAAAGAATAGGAAGATGGAACTAAGGTCTACTGATTTGAATAAAGAAGGTAAAGGAAAAGGCTAGTGAAAAGAATATTAAGAAGTATATGCAGGTCCACTTAGTCAAAAAAACGTATACACGCTGGTCGAAAAAACAAAAAGAGCATATACGTATACATGTACTACCACAGGAGGAAAAGAGCGTACATGCTGGAAAACCAAGGTTTTGGTTCGAGGTATTTTGTCTAAGGTATTTTGTGTCCAAGGTATTTGGTTCGAGGTATTGACCCTAGGTATTTAGTCTAAGGTATTGGTCCTAAGTTGTTTTGGTCCAAGGTATTGATAAAGGGCCTAAAGATATATAAGGAGGAGAAGATCATAAGGCCAAGCGTGCAAGTATGGGTTTCTAAGAATACTTCTATCTGAAGTATATTTTATGTTGCAAGGGCTATGTTTTTTATTTGATCTGAAATAATTTGTGCACCTTGAATTCAATGTTGGATTAGGACCATGAGACCTAAAATGATTTATTGTTGAATGTTATGATATTGGTTGTGCTACATTTGATTATGTACACCTATTTTATTCTTTAAATGTCATGATCTAGGTTTGTCCGAAGTTTGGAAGTGCAGCGAAGTTATGAGTTAATATTTGTAGATATGTACATTGGTTCATCTCTACAAAATTGTGTGTACACATAGGTTATACTCTTCAAAATAGTGTATATGAAAGAAAAGCTTCTTCTTCATATCTGACTAATCTATCTGATCAATTCTGTTGTTTTACTGCTATTTGTCAATGAAGTCTTCTTAGATCTGAATGTAAAACTGAATGCATAAGGAGTTTAGTATCTAATTGATTGATTAAATAAGTGAGAATGGTGATCTCTACTACTACCTATGTAAAGCTCTGTAAATAGATAGTAGATGGTTAGCTTACTGCTAGTTGGTACAGACTTGATTTAGAAATTATATGTTTTAGCAGTTTTGAAGGTATATGCAGGTTTAATTACAAGAAGTAGCATACACGCAGGTTGGGTTTGGTAAAGTAGTGTATACATTTTGATGTATGATTTTTGAGGTTGCAGCTAGCTCTGAATAGCTCTGAATGATGATGCAGGTTTCTAAGTTCAGCACAGTGTTTTGGTGACATTGATCTAATTATTCAAATTAACTAATTGTTGGTTGATGCAGTTTGAGTTTCAAAGTTCCTGAAGGGTCCAGTATGAAAATTTGATGAAACGAGGCCTTTAGGTGTATTGTTGTGTACCAGGAGCATCCAGTCTGAAAATTTATGAAACGTGGTCCCTGGAGGAAGAGAGAAGGTCGTAGCCTTCTATTGGCCGACACCTATGTACTAGTAATCACATTGCCAAGTACAAGAGCTACGGGTTGCAACTCCCTTCTAGTAGAAGCTGGAAAATGAGAGAAGGTTGTAGCCTTCTGTAGGTGGGTGTCTGCGTCCTGTATGATTCTGCACCAGTACAAAATTGTAAACATATTTCCTTATTATTAAAAGAAGACAAAGATGACAACACTAGGTGGTTTTCACCCACATTGGGCACCAACCTTAAATCTTGGTGTTCATGTGTGTTTCTTACGTGTGATGGATTATTCTGTTTACTTCTTTGTTTAATAAGGTATTGATGCACTGGTTAAAGATCAACACATGATAAATTGTCTAAATCACAAGTTTTCTGGGTGTATGCTGGTTGCTCTAACTATAGTTGTGTGTACACGCCAGTTCACTTTAGAAAAGTAGCGTATATAAATCTGTTTGAGAAAATAAAAAGTATTGATCAGATAATACTGCTTCAATCCCCCTTTTAATATTATTTCCAACAATTGGTATCAGAGCAGGTCCTTCTCAAGAAGCTTGATCACTTGAAGGAAGATCTTGCAAGATGAATAATCACGAAGGCATGGGATCCATTAGACCACCAATCTTCAATGGGATCAACCTAGTATATTTTAAAATAAGAACCATAACTTATCTACAATCTCTTGGAGCAGATGTTTGGGAAATTGTAGAAGGAGGATATCAATTTCTAGCAACAATTCCTACAGAATCTGTAGGTAAGAAGTTATACGAAACCAATGCCAAAGTTGTCAATACTTTATTGGGAAGTCTGTCAGAATCAGAATTTGTCAAAGTCATGCAAGTTAAGGTGGCCAAAGAAATATCAGAAAAAATCATTCAAAGCTATGAAGGATACTCTCAGGTAAAACATGCTAAGCTTCAAACTCTCATAATTCAGTATGAAACTCCTAAGATGCATAGTGATGAGAGTGTTGCTAGTTACTTCTTACGTATAGATGAGATTGTTCATTGTATGAAGAATCTGGGTGAAGAGATAAAGGAAGTTACATTAGTGGAGAAAATTTTGAGATCTTTTTCTTCTAAATTTGAGTCAAAAGTGTCTACCATAGAAGAAAAATAGGATCTTCAAACTATTACAGTGACTTAACTCCATGGAATCCTAACTTCCTTTGAAATGAGAAAAGGAGGTCCATTAGATATGAGAGAAGCCACATTTAAAGCATCAACAAAGGGAAAAGAAAAGGAAGAGCATCATGAATCATGACACATTTTAGAAGAAGAACATGAGGTAAATTTTGTCAAGAAGCTTCAACGGGGTTCCAGAAGATTCAGAGGTAAGCTACCTTTCAAATGCTTTGCTTGTGGTAGAGTTGGTGCCTATGCTGCCAAATGTCCTCATAAAGATAAATATAAAGGAATATGCAAAAGGCAATATAAAACAGGTTGTGAATAGAAGGAGTAATTATATGCATGAAGATAGTGATGGTTTATCTAATAGTGATGAAGATGAAACTAAACAATATTATAGACTTCTCATGGCCTATGACAATGATGACTTTTTGGATACATTAGAAGAGGAAGATTTTCTTGAAGAAATCACTAAGCTCAAAATCTATTTAGAAGAAAAGAATATGATCATAGATACTTTGACACACCAACTTGCTGGAAGGGAAAAAAACAATGAAAATCTAGAATGTGAAATTGTAGGTCTAAGAAAATATCTTGAGAAGACAAAATCTCTCAATCTTAGATTTTCTAAAGGATCAAAAAATTTAAATGAAATTATCAAAGTTTAGCATTCTCCTCTGATAATGACAAGTCTTGGATATGCTGAAGAATCATCTCAGTGATAAAAGTTGTCAACCTCCACCAGAAGCTATCTTGATGTAGCAAAGACGAGTGAATAGTATGTCAAGCATTAGCAAAGGCCTGAATCTACTCATCAGGTAAATCATACTCATTTTACTTCAAGGATGAATATCAGTAAAAGCTGCAACCAACAGGTAAACAATGCCAAAAGATTCTATGGTCGCAGAAACTTCTTTAATGGGAAATGTTTTTCATGCCATATCTTTGGACACAAGGAATCAAGAAAAGTCCAAAAAGAATCAAGAAGTACAACAAGAATCGAGAAAATTTCCTATAATAACTTTTCTCCTCTTGAAAATGAATTAGAATGCTCGATTTGTAACAACTTTGGTCATGAAGAATCAGAATGTAGGAGCAAATTTTGGCCAACATTTCAAAAGGAGAAAACACCATTAAATCCCAAGATATGGAAAAGGAAGGAATCTCCATAAATATGTTGAATAGCTTTGTGTGCAGAAGGATAAGAAAATCAGTGGTACATCGACAGTGGATGCTCCAAGAACATGACAAGTGATAAAGAGAAACTTCATTTATATAATGCCTTAAAAAAGGAAAAGAATGTCTCATTTGGAAATGACACTCCAGCTGTCATTAAAGGTAAAGGTTTTTTTTTTCTTTAAAGAAAAGGTTAACGTTGGAAATGTCATGTATGTAGATGGTTTAAAACATAACCTATTGAGTGTCAGTCAAATGTATGATCAAGGAAATGAAGTGGTGTTTCGATCAAACAGATGTTTCATTCATGAACTTGATACAAGAAATGTTGTGATCAAAGGTATAAGATCTCCAAACAACTTATACATACTCAAAGGAGGACAACAACAATGTTATCTAAGCAAAACATATGAAAATTGGTTGTGGCATAGAAGTTTGGGACATCTAAGTTTTTCTCAAATAAGAAAAGCATGCAGGCTCAAGGCAGTTTGTGATCTTCCAGATATTAGCATCCCAGGAAATACCATATGCAAGCCATGTCAAATCGGTAAGCAAACCAAATTTCACTTCATTGAAAAGGAAAGGTCAACAAGTAAGCCTCTTGAACTCATCCATACTAATTTATGTGGACCAACAAGGAAAAAGTCACCTCGTGGAGAAGAATACTTTATTTTGTTTATTGATGATTTTTCCAGGATGTGTTGGATAGGTCTTCTAAAAAATAAATATGAAGCATTCGAAAATTTTAAAGTCTTCAACGATTTAGTTGAAAATGAATCAAATCAAAAAATCAAATGTCTCAGATCTGATCAAGGGGGAGAATTCATATCAGATGAATTCTTTGACTTTTGTGAACAACATGGAATAAAAGGGCAATTCTCCAGTGCAAGAACTCCTTAGCAAAATGGTGTGGTAGAAAGGATGAATAGAACAATTCAACAAATGGCTCGAGATGTGTTAGATGAATCTGGAACTCTTGCAACCTTCAGGGGTGAAGCTGCATTTGCTACCGTGACTATCCTCAACAAAGCAAATGTTCGGGTAAATAGAAATCAAACTCCACATGAACTTTGGTATGGTAAGCCTCCTACTGTAAAACACTTTAGAGTTTTTGGAAGCAAATGTTTTATCAAAAGGAATGATGAAAAACTTGGTAATTTTGAACCTAGAGTAGATGAAGGTATTCTTCTTAGTTATTCTTCCAGAAGTAAAGGATACAAATCTTATAATAAAAGACTTCAAAAAATTGTTGAAAGCATTGATGTTGTAGTTGATCAAGCATGCATAAATCCAGAACAGATGAAATGTACTGAGGAACATGACAATGAGGAAGATGGGGAATGCTTTCCCACATCAAATCAAAATGATATTGAAGAAGAAACCAATGAAGCATTAGAAGAAGATACAGCAGATAAGGAAAAGACTCCATCCACGTATGTTCAGAAGAATCATCCATAATCTCAAATTCTAGGAAAAAAAGGGTCTGGAGTATAGACAAGAATAACTCTTACAGGGACCTCAAGTTATTTTACATTACTATTCTCCATAGAACCTCAGAATGTACATGAAGCATGCAAAGATGAATGTTGGGTCAAGGCCATGGATGAAGAATTAGACCAAATTGAAAAGAATGATACTTGGGAATTAGTTCCTAGACCTCATGATAAAAATGTTATAGGAACATAATGGATATTTAAGAGTAAGCTGAATGAAAATGGAGAAGTTATTAGAAACAAGGAAAGACTTGTTTGTAAAGGGTATGATCAACAAGAAGGTATAGATTTTGAAGAAACCTTTGCACCTGTTGCTAGACTTGAAGCTATAAGGATGTTTCTTGCCCTTTCTAGTTTTCAAAATTCAAAGTATATCAAATGGATGTAAAATCAACTTTGTTGGCTTAAGGGTGATTGACCCAGGTTCATAGTTAATTAGCCAAACAAATCCCTACACTACTGACCCTTTTGGCATTAGCCAGTGAAGCATGGACTGAAGTCTCACCCGAAGCAGTATGGGAGGATGTTAGAACCAAGTTTTCGCACCCTTGAGATATCTGAGGTGTCGATTTAGTCCAATTGTGATTATCTTCATGCAGGTCACTTCGCGCACTATTCTAACCTTTAATACCCTTGCGATCTGTTATAATCACCTTTCACATAGCCCTAACCTGGGGTTGAGATGCTTTCGTGCTACTATGGTAGCGTACTACACTATTTCCCCAAACTACTCCATGAATCTTATTTATCTTCTTAAATATCTTAGTTAACTTCGCATAAACCAATATTCTATCTTGCATTCACTTAATCAACACATTCATACATATTCGTGCATCATATAAGCATTAAAAGTGCAATGTATATTGAATGTAACATATGCATAAAATAGGAAATAAATACGCAGAATGGATATGAAACTTCTCTTTATTAATGCTTGTTACACAGCAATTTGTCACCGTCCCTGTTACCCCTTTCCCGCATCTTGGAGGAATCATTCTAGGACCTATGAGAAGTGACATGACCTGCAAACACTTGCATTGCATTCCCCTGAATATGAAATTCATTTTCCCTGAAGACATCTCCTGCTAAAAACCCCTAAAAATAGCCCTTTTTCCATTGATGCAGTTGCATAGTGCAGCCCTCGTGCCAATGGGGGAAATCCTCCAAAGAGGGCACGCCAGTTGGCGCTCTGTCACAGAGTCGCACTCGTGCCAACCATAATTAGTGGTGTTTTTTAACAAACAAATGGCGGAAGATTCATCCTAACAAATTCCTGGACTGAATCTATCTTGCGTTGAGTGGTTTGGCTATGGGTTTCCATAGAGAGGAAGTGGTTTGCCACCTCTCATGGAAGCTTCCTTGATGATAGAGCCAATCCCATGATTATTGTGGATGATCCCAACTCCCCTTCCTCTATCTATAAAAGCTTGTCCATTTTCCTTGGCAAGCTAGTTCCAGAGATTTAGAATTGTCAAGTTTCGAAGAGCTTCATGCTGCAAGAGCCTTCTTCATTCCCATAAGGCCAAATCCAAGTAAGGAGATTCTTGTCCAATAACCAAAGAGAGAGAGGCTTGTTCCTATTCCCAACAAGCTTTGCAAGACATGTGCTGCTGATTACCCAGCCAAAGGAGAATCTAGTGTCAGAACTATGGTTGTATTCTTCTTTGATTATTATTAATAAAATACTATTGGTTATGGTTCCACTCTTATTGTTGTTTGTGATGATGATGAGTTATATCCTTTCTGACTAATATATAGTTGCATATGCTAGATTTTATGTTTGTGTTCGTGTCATTTCTTGTATGTGCAGGTTTCCATTCACAGAGATTGTGGGGATCGTGATCTACTAGAGCAAAGGAATGGGAGCATCACCTCTTCTACAAGCACTAGCATTAGAATCTAGGTAGGCCCTCATCAGTGGTCTTTAATTTGCAATTAGGAACTTGCGCGATAGCGTTATATGATTGTTGGTAGACCCGGTCTGGGCTAGTAGGGATCGCCTCTGTCTGCAGAGGGGATTTACCTCCTTAACAATGCTCCAAATATTATAGACTCGACTCGCCCTACGCACTCAGCTGCAAGGGTCCGCGCACTCAATTGTTGACTACTAGGCCTCTACACACTCAACTATAGAGCTTTCTCCTACTCTACTACCCAAACTAGACTTTACACTTCAAATACGACTCAACTCTTCATCCTTGATTGATTATTCTTTTGTTATCTCAACTACTTAGAGCCTCGCTCTATTTATACAAACCCATGGTCTACAGACCATGGGTAGATCTCTACAGCCGACATTACATTAAAAATTGAGGGCGGACAACCCTATGACTCTTTTACAAACTATGTGCTTTGTGCCCACAAAATGTGGAGTCTTTACATCAGGGTTACAACTTTTGACGAAAATCTATGCTCTAAGCCCCAAAACTTCCCTTGGGGGGATCCTGTGCCCAACAAGCCCCCAAAACAAACATCATGACTCGCCCTTAAGTCACTCTGTTGGTGTGGAGATATTTGCACGAAGACCTCCCAACTCTGCCTAGATTGCTACAAGATCGGCAACGCACTAAGTGGCTATCTGCTACACTTGCTAGATGCGTTGTTCAGAGACCACTGTAGCTGAATTGCTTCCCTGAACCTATTCTTGTGTTCCTTGCATCTGCGCAATCTTTGGTTCAATAGAGGCTGTAATGACATATGCCTCATCAATGCACGACTATAAGAGTGCCTTCAAAATGGTCTCCTTTTGCCGAGCAGCATCCACCTACTCCTTGAGCTCTTTTTCCTGCTGCATCCGTGCAAGCCTCTATGTAAGGGAAACTGTCTGTGCGGTCCCTTTACTTCATCATATTTCTACTGTAGCTCACGTGCCTACGCCTCTAGGCGGTGTATGTTTGGGTCTTCCTGGAGAGTGGTGAGAACTTCGAACGACTCCTTGAACATCTTTGTGAAGTCTTCCATTGCATTGTTGACCTCCTCTATTGCCACTGTAATCACACTGGTGCATTGTTCCTTAACCTCTAGCGACATTGAAGGATGTGCCTTCAATTGTAGTTCAGCTATTTGAAGGTTTAGTTCCAACTGACCTTGGCCATCTCTTCCTTTGCCTCGTGCACCCCTACTTCAAGTTTCTGGATGCATGCCTCTGCTGGTTCCTCTACTTGGATGGCCAGCTCTAGGACCATCTCGAAGGCTTCCTTGACCACCTGCACTAATTCTCGGTTCTGTGCCACTACCTCATCACGTTGCATGCTCAATTGTTCTATGTTGATGTGCTCCTCACTCATTACCTAGAGCGTGCAAGCTTCCCTGGCTCACAGTTCTGCAGTAACTCCATCCTGCAAAACATAGAGCATCTCCCGAGGTGGCGCGACCATATTTAGCCCAATTCCCTTAAGCCCACTGACCATGGGCCTGTTTGCCTCATTTTTTGTAACTAGTGCTCCTTCTTGTATCATTATTGTGTTCATCATTTAGGCATGCAACATTTCCTCAGCTGCTGATGTGCCTATAGCAAGGCTAGTTGACATAGTGCCAGCTTGTGGAGTGTGCACTTGCAACTCTTGTATCTGCACTTAGAGAGCCCCCACCACCATCTGGTGTTCCTCTGTGAACTGCTGGAGGGTCTTTGCAGTGAGGTTTCTCACCATCTCCCCAATGTCATGCAGATCCCCCTCAGTGAGGGTGATCGGTTCGAAAGAAGTCTTCGAAGCCTTCGACTTCTTCCACGACCCTACTTGCTCTCTTGGGCACTGTTGTTTCAGCTGTGTGGATGTTGTCTATAGGTCTGTGCCACCTTTCTCTATATCTATTTCTTGTTCAGGAAAAGGAAACTTATGGCCTTCGTGCTCCTTCTCTGCTGCTCTTCCATTGCCTTCGTAGCGTCACACGCCTCCTGCACCTTAGCTGTTGCCACTTTGTTCCTATGCTTTTCTGCCAACTGCGCCATTTGTAGTTTTTCCTCATCGTTTTTCCTCTGTGCGACAGACATTTTTTCTTCCACCATGGAGCTGGCTGGAGCATGCCACTCCAACAGCCACAACTCAAGGACTGTGAAGATGACATCGTCCATTGCCAGGTAGGGTAGCTCGCTCCATTTCTTCGCGGGGTCCTTCCTTGCTCTGATATACACATGGTGGAAATATGTCTTGAACTTCATGAACCTCTACAAACTGTTATAGACCATGGGAAATAACCGCGGCTTGTGATTAATCCCCATTTTGATCTCCATGAACACCCAACATATTTTACTGTCCCTTATTATCTGTGCATGTCTAGTTGCCCACAACGAAGTGTACTTCGCTACCTCCGGAAGGTCCTGCGCAGTTGTTGGGAACTAGTTGTCCTTAGGAAATTCCTATGCCACTAGCACTATGGACAACAATAGCCATGCATAATGAAATGTCTTCCCCTACTACTATGCCTTGCGACAGTTCTCAAGGAACTCTCTGCATAAGTATTTCGCCCAGTTAAACTGGACCCCTTCTGCACATTACGTGGCAAGTGCAACCACTAGTGTGGGCACCTCATCTGCACGACACTTTCGCATAACTTTTCCAGCCAATATCTATGACACAACTTTGACCACAGGATTGTTGATGCTGGAAATTGTGTACCCTCTCTTCTTCTTCTCTAGCTTTAACTTCTTCTTCATGGCCTCAGGGATTGCCAAATCATCACTTTTACCCTCTGAGATGTTTGTTGGGTCCTCCCCTTTACAAGCTAGTGGGGTAATTCTGTGAATAAAATGATCTGTGATGGGGATGGGCTCCTCTAGCCACAAGCACCCATCATGCACCAGGCAGAGTAGTTGCCTAAGGATGTAAATAGTTATTGGGGCATGGTGGTAATGCAACACCTAGAGTAGATTTAACAGTTCTGCCTTTTCTACACCTCTCAGCCACTTACGCGACTCCAACTCTATAACTCCCATTGGAATGTCTTTCTTTTGGCACATGAGTTGCACGGTTGCCAAATGTGGGAACTTCTCATGGTCCGCAAGATCCCAGTCTTTAAATTTTAGCAAAGGTACTCATCCTAAGTGCACTCCATCGAAAATGATGTCGTCGAAGAGTAGTGGAGTCTGTAGAGAGATTTTTCTCTCATCTAGATCTTTGGGAATCCTTGCTTTTCCCTTCCGTGGAGGAACATATACGGGCAGCCTGGTCAGAGGGTCCACACCCAGGGTTTTCACCTCCATTTCTACATCCTCCTCCTCCTCTACCAAGATTTCTTTGAATTCTTCCTCCTCATTAGCCTAAAAGTTGATAGCCTTCCCCTTTTCTTCCATGGTGAGCCTTGTCCTTAACAGTTTCCTAGGGGACACATGCATCAATACCATAGGCTGCTTGTCTTTCTTGGGTCTTGGCATGCATGGCGATTTAGGGATTTCTGCGACTATCCCGACACTTTCTGGGGCTTCTCCTACTATTATGGCATGCACGGCCTCCTCAATGGTCATTTCTCTAATATTCATGGCTTCCTTAGGGACGGCCATAGTGCTATTCCACAATTATCTCAATGGTTCGGGTAAGTTCTCAAACAATGAGTTCACCTTCAACAGATCAAACAAGTCTTTGGTCATGAATGTTAAGGCACAGAACAAATCAGTCGTCAAATTGCAAAGTGTTGTTTGTTGGACAACCCTTTGTAATTTATAGTTCCTTTCGAATTTGAATTTGACCGTTCCCCCCACATTTGGTCCATTAATGCTCACTTGGTGGCAGATTTTCAAGAATCTAGCCCATAAAGTTTTCCTTAAATTCCTGTCACCTACTCCATTTGGTCTCAAACCAAGCATCACATCATGAATAGTGACTACAACAGTCACTTTCCAGCTAACCTGTGTGTTGGGCAGCGGATCCTCCCATAGCAAGTTTTTGGGGCTTGAAGCCTGAATTTTGGTCAAGTGTAATGTAAAGACCCCGTGAAATGTGGGCGCGGAGCACAAGAGTCTAGTGTTGTTTTCCCTAAGATAATGTAATTTAATGTAAAGTGTGTTAGCCTACCCATGGTCCGCGGACCATGGGATTGTATAAATAGAGCGAGGCTCTAAGTGTAAAGTTAGTATTAGATTTTGACAAGTAACAAATAGATGTGAAGGCATGGTTAGAAGTTAGAAGTGGATATGAAGGTATTGGGTTATAGTGATAGGTAGAGGCTCTCCAGCTGAGTGTGTGGAGGCCTAACAGAGTCCGCATTTGAGTGCGTGGACCCCTCCAGCTGAGTGCACAGGGCGGAGTTGGGATTGTACTTGGACAGAGAATTAATAAAAGATAAGTTGATTTTGAAATATTGTGTGTCTATGCTTCTGTTATAGTTATGCATCTCTTTACAATTTTATGATTGTGCACACTTGTTATGAATGTTGAATGATTGATGAGAATATTGGGCCCACACAATTAAGTTAAGATCTATAATAATAGCATAGTAAGGATAAAGGATCTAGATAGCACCTCTTCACGCTCTTTACAGAGCTACATGGAAACAGTTTCACAAGTTGCGAAGGACAGACGACTACGCAGGCGGTTCGTGAAATTCCTAGATTTCATTAAGACATCCCTAGGGTGCAAAAACTTGGTTCCAACACCCTCCCATACTACCTCGGGTGAGACCTGAGTCTATGCACTAAGGATTGTTGCCGAAAGGGCCAGTAGTTTCAAGATTTGTTTGGCTAAATCACTTTTGAACCTGGGTCAGGCCCCAATAAGCCAACAAATGGTTCCATTGCTAGGACTGGGATCTACCTAAGGGATGTCTGATGTCATGCCATGGGAACCCAACAAAGAAGGAAATTGAATATTGGGTGGACAAGAAGATTCACGAGTTCGTGACATAGGAAAATAGAACTCCACAAGTATCTGAACTGTATGAGTGGATTGCGAGGTTAGCCGATAGCTAGGGAAGGTATAAGCTCAACCAACCGATAGTGTGGACTCCAGAATTAGTGCACAAATTAGAGGCATCAGACGATAAGATCGTGCGAGCTATGAACCATTGGCTCGACTAGATAATAGGGGGATTTATCACTGAGTTTGCGACAGAAACGACTGTGAGCTATAGCGAAGTAGAACAATTTTTTCTCAAGGGACTGTGAGGTAAGTACATTAAATCTTTGAATACCTAGATTAAGATGTTATTATGTGAAAAGCGAGTTATGTGAATACAATAATGTTTGGAAAAACATGGAGCGGAAAGATCTACAAAGGTAGTAGGGAAGTAGGAAACATTCCCTTAATTTCACCTTCATGAGAGAGAGAGGAAGAGGTCGCTCAGGCCTCTCTGAGAAGTGTGGTTAGTTTGATAAGGAAATGCATTTTGCAGTCACCACCTCCACCCATGCCACCACTCGCTTGACCTCCTTCTACTCCTTCACCTCCATCTCCACCCACTCCAACCCCACCAACCCTGCAGTTCAGCTAGGCAAGTGCGATCAAGCTACCCGTATTCAGAGGAGTAGGGAATGAGTATCCAGACCAGTTCTGGTTCGTGGTAAGAGTAGTGTGGGAAGTGCAAGGGGTCATGGACGACAACATTAAGAAGACTACATTGGTGAGAAAATTGCAAGATCATGCATTGACATGGTATATCAAGCACTCTAATGATCACCCAAATGCAGGAATATTAGAGATCTAGAATGCGCTGAACAATGAATTTAGCTGGCTGAAATTAGAGATAGAGTCAATCATTGGGTTCAAAGAGATCGTGATGCTTCCAGGTGAGACTCCCTGGGATCTGCATCAGTAGCAGAAGAGTACGATCTGTGGGGCTAATATGATGCTCACGGATGCACAACATCGCGCATGGTTTGTAGCATCTCTAACACCACACTTGAGGATGGCGTTGTCACAACAAAAAATTTCTACCCAGGCCGAAGCATTGGAAATGGTGATGAGGTTACATGAGACACTGATACAAGATTCGGGGTTGGGAATTCAACAAATCCATGCACAGCTACAAAATCTCTGCTTGGAAATGCAGAGCTTAAAGTAGGATAAGGCACCGTGGCTAGAGGCATGTGAGGAAGTATGGTGTGTAAAATGCAAAGGCCAGGGCCATGACAAAGACCTCTGTCTAGTATTCATGAACTACTTGGTAGGATGGGGGCCAATGCCATTGAGACGGGAGGAACAGGCAGGGCCGAGTGCAACAGCCACGTTATGGTGCGTAATCTGTCAGATAGGAGGAAAACACACGATGGATAGTTTTAATTTGTTACAGCAATATACACAGACTCCCTAGCAGTTGTTTTGCAATTTTTGGAGGTCAGTAGGCCATGAAGAGCATACTTTTTGCAGCTACGAGTTAATGATGGATCGAACCCCAACCTATAGAATGTAGATAGAAATGTGAGGCCTCGACCTTGCTATGGGGATGGTGTGCACTGGATTTCAGGGGCGAGGTCGAGGATGAGGAGGAATGACACCAGGAAGGGGCTGCATATAGTTAATTTGTTACAAATGCAGAGGACCGGGGTACTACACCCGTGATTGTACTAACCCGATGAGAATATCCTATTCATATTGTGCTCAGTTTGATCATGAAATGATAGATTGTCCTACGTTGATCACACAGATGAGCGAGAAAGGGGTACTCCAGCTTCCTCCGACTCACAATATCCAAATGATGAGGTCTGAACCACGTGAAGATGACCCAAACGTGAACATGATGCTCAGAAGCAGTGTGACCATAGGGGAGGATAAGCGGAAGCAGCCTGAGGAAGATACATGTGTCACGCGGAATGAGTCGATCTTGCAGACAAGATAGACCTTCCTAGAATCTAAAGAAGACCTAATGACAAGCAAACCAACCAGACACTATCTTTATCTAAATGTGCTTTAATAAATAATGGAAAACAAGTGTGTTTAAGGCCTACCTCATGTCCAATGCAAGTTTGGGGATGCCTTTGCTCCTTTGATCCAAGTAAATTCCTTTGTCGCAAACCTGCAAACACAAACAAGGCAAACGATTAAATAGCACCTGAATATCCAATATTATAAAACATATTTAACATGAAAGTCAAGGAGTCCATGAAACAAATAACATGAGATACTTGTTGAGAAAAATGAGCTTTATTGTATTAATTCAAAAGGAGAAGAACCTTACAACCTTTGCCTTGACGTTGTACAAGCTCCTCCCAGGGTCCAACAAGAAGTCTCCTCTACTTTGACAAGCTTCACTCACTCCCCAATGAAGCCAAAAAGGTATGTGATCTCTCCTCTTAAGCTCAATAGGAAGTCTTGATTTCACTAGCATTTACCCTCAAAAGTTCAGCTTCTAACCTCCCTGGCCACTGACCCAATGCCTGAATTTATAGTGCAATGGAGGTGAGTTACTAGGTCCTTCTTCAAAGGGATAGAATCCTCCTTCAAAGGGATAGCTCCTCCTAACAAGGGATTAGCTCCTTCTCTTTTGGGATGCATGAACCACTTTGGAGCGAACAATCGACGTCAAAATTCCTTCTAGAAACCTCTAGAAATAACCCAAAGTGAGTTTTTAAGATAAAAATTGTACCTTTTGACTTTCACAGGGGTACGCACCCTCCCCTTTACATGCAGAGCATATAAGTACACAGATGCTCTGAACAAAAGGTGCAGGCCCGCAGGCAAAAGTGAGAGAAAGTGCGGAACCAGAGTTACATTGCTTTTGATGTCTTTCTCTCATTTCCAAAGCTTGTTTTGAAAAGCTGAGGTCTGAGACTTTCTTAGGAGGCTGGTATTGGTGGTGATAGACCCATACCGATTGCAAATAATCAAGGTGACGATATTTTTGTGTAACAGATTGCCCCCTAAAGTGTGAAGTCTGTAGTAGATGAGGATTTCA
>APFE030831997.1:0-10692 GCA_000404065.3 Pinus taeda
GTTTACCATCTCACTATCTCGTTACTTGTTAAGCAATTGAGTCACTTCAACCTTTGTTGATGGTTATGTTAGGTTCTCACGATCTTGATGATGATCTTAACCAAGATTAGATCAATTTTCTTTCACAATATTCTTTTTATAATTCATTTGAGTTGATTGAAAGTTCACTTTCCCAAAAAATTCAAAGCTCTCAAAAGGATTGTTTTGAATTCCATGATCAAATCTATGATTGGCTAGAAACATATTACTTAGCAAGCTTTACCGATAATAAAAAGTTTTTATTTTTCATGACGTTTTCTAAGAATGAGAATACAGATTAAGGTACATTCATAAGAATCTTTCGAGGTTTGTATTATTATTTTTCTGATAAAAAGGTAAGGCTACAAATTGGTTAAAGTTGTTTTTCATGGCTCATCCTTCTGACTTTAGGAAAGACCTATTTCTTGTGAAAATTATTCATGATCATATTTATATTTTTGCACATTGTTTTGTAGTATTTTTAATTACATCTATGTTTCTACTCAGAGGTGAGGAGCAGCTTCAATGGCTACATTGGAAATTTTACTTCAATTAGCCTTGATCTTCTAGCCTGTTCGATTAGGAGTAGGACTAGTTGCATTTTAGTTTTCTTTTGCATTGCATCCACACCACAATTTTCTCTTTATCTAGTCTTCACAGTTTCCTTGTATTCTTAATTCCAATTTTACTCTCACATTTTTCTTTTTCTCTTGTTTTGTTTTTCTTGTTATGTTGTGTTTTTCTTGTGTGTTTGTTCAATAAGGTTGTGCATGAAATTACACTTTTCTGGCTCAAGAGAACAATGTGGGAAAGTTTTGAAAAGGAAATTGTGATGAGAAGCAACTCTTGGGCAATCTATGTTCCTCTTGCTTGTTTGGGGATACACATATTTTAAAGTCAAATGTGTCTAAATGGAAAATATGATTCATTCAAATGGAAAAATATGAGAAGAACCATGATGTTTATATCTATTTTAGGACCTTCATTCCTTGAATTGGTGCGGTATTTAAATGGTGTTTTGATTTCCGATCTAAAGAAAATAGAGAAGGGAAAGGATAAAAATAAGAGAAGGCATAGCAATTTCAGAGATATATAACAATATTTGAAGGAATAATTTCTCTTCTTATCAATAACTTGGGATCTCTCTTTTGCAATGGCAATAAAAATGCTAAAAAAATGCAAAAAAATCATATTGAAAATAAAATATCGGTGAAAGAAGAGAAAGGCTTCCTATGCAGGGAGGTGAAGCAAGCAACTTTGCTAGGGTATCAAACATTTCTTCTAGTAGAAATAAAGGATTATGTTCATATAATGAATATGCAAGGGTACTAAAAAAGAATACTAGAAGTGGAGAAACACTTGAGATGAAACTAAAAATGTTGATCATTTCAAACTTGTAACTACATACTACACTCTCAAATCGAAACAATTGTGGTATGGAAAGCTTTTTGAATGTGTTTAAATAGGAAAATGAATAGAAGAAACTTCATCGATAATTGGGTTAAATGGTGGATCTAAGGTGATCCAAATGATGAATTATTACTTCCTCAAAGAATAGGGTCTATGAATAAAGTTAGACCTAAATAGAGAAGTTGAGTTCTTCATTGTGTCACCAACTGTTGTCGTTGCAACAAACACCCTTTGAAATTTTGCTTACACTTGAATTTTGGAGCCTCCTTGTGATCTTCGGATCTATCATTCAAAGTTGATCATAGTTAGTTCATGGCAAATTGATGTTTTACTAGGTGATCAAGACTTCTTCATAGATTCTAATTATTAAATCCACTTTCTTGCACATGCTTGGATTTTGGTGCATTTATAAGTGCACTTTTGCTATTAACCTTGTCAATTGCATAATACCTTATCCTATCTTGCCCTAGATTACATTTTATAGTTCCAATGGATAGGGGAGCCTCCTTGTGTCACTATCATGCCCAACTGTATAGTCCCCTAAGCTTTCTCTTCAACCACTGCACATTGTACAACTACATTGTGCAACCTTGTCTCCTTGTCTCCCTAACATGCCCAACTCTTCAAATCCCTTCATCTATTGGGCCTCCTACTATGCAATTCACAATTCTAGTGAGTAGTAGGTCACCTCTAGGTCACTAAGACCATCACATGTGTAATTCATTGAGCATGTCTCTTAATCACCATACACTGCACAACTACAGTGGCTAGTCTTATTCTTGTTGCTCACTGAAGCCCCTCACTCAGTGGTACATTGTCCTATATTTCCTTCTACTATGTATCAAATAGTTTTAGTAGATAGTGAGGTCATCCCTTAGTACTTTTGAAGCTCAGTTATGCAATACATGCCTCCTCTCCCCTGGCCACCTTGCATTGGGCAATCATAGATAACAAACAATCCACCCTTGTCTTCTGGAGTCCCCTGCTGCAAAACGCCTTGAAGAGCCTCTCCTTATTGTTCCTTATGCAATACAAGTGAAAACAATGGTCATCCCTTGGTCACTATTGAGATTAATTGTGAAATTGTTAACATGCATCTACCTCTCATCCCTTGCACATGTTCTTCACAATCAACCTCTTCCATGAGAAAATCAAAGGTAGATTAGATGATTTTCTGATAGAACTTGCCTTTTCATGATTGAACTTCACTTATAGGTGTACCATATCAACATGGAAAGGTGATTTTCTATTAATATGTCAAGTAGGATTTACAAGAAATCACTTGCAGAGAAGAAGAACAAGAAGAACCATCATGAAGACATGAAGAAATACTAGACCATGAAGGATTTGGATTAGTATCGTAACCTTCCAAGTCATCATGAAGAGCAAGTAAAGATAGATCATGAATAAGTCTGAGTCATAACAGGAAGGAGAAGAGATTGGTATTGATGAAAATAAGTCTTATGTCACTATCTCCATGTCATGGCTTCTCAAAGTTTCATTACAAAAATTCGTATTTGTCAATGTATTTTTCCACATCATTTGTGGAATTGTATTGTGTAATTTCCAAAAATTAAAAAATGTAAAGTGTGTGGAATCCCAAGGGTCCTGCATGTTATATGAAGAGTAACTATAGATTTTTAAACTCATGTAGAAGCTCATGTAGGTTTTAACCCTGTATAGAAATTACCTACATACGAATTCTAAAACACAGAAAATAAACAATGCGAGAGCATAACAAATAAAACACATATACACAGAGAATTTCCCCTAGATCCCAAAACCAGGACAGCCAGATTGATTTTTCATTATGTTCCTTTCAATGTTATAATACATATTTATACATGCCAAAGCATCCAATACCATGGACCGAAAACCATCGCATCCAAAACCATGTGTGAAAACCATGAACAAAACCATATCTAGGTCTGCCCAACCTAATATAGGGTCCAAAAATAAAAATTTCCCCAAGGCGTTGCCCCGGACCCTGTAGAGGAGGGCTACCTACCACACTCAAACCCCTCGGACAATGGGGGATTTCTGCCCCTCCGCTGCAAAATCGACGCAATGAAGGGGGGGTTTTTCCCCCCCTCTAACCCTCTGATAAACTACATGGGCTAGTCGTAGAAAGAATGTAACACAACCCAACATTCTCCCACTTGTTGTTTTCTTTCCACAGGGGGCCATAGGAGATCTTAGCCATTTATCCAGCCCTACAATGCCCATTGTTTCTCTACACCAAGAGAACTTCTCAGAGCTCACAAATTTTGTCAATGCATCTGCAGTATTCTTCAGAGTGTCCACCTTTACTAGCAACACCTTTTTGTCTTCAATCATATCCCTCACAAAGTGATACTGAACATCAATGTGCTTTGTCTCTGAATGACAAGCAGGGTTCTTTGCCATTAAAATTGCACTTTAGCTGTCACAATATATCATTATAGCTCCCTATACTAACCCCATACTTGAACACAATCTCTGCAACAAAACTGCTTCCTTGCTTGCATGAGTGGCTGCCATGTATTCTACCTCTGTAGTTGATAGTGCCACTACAAATTGTTTCTTTCTCATCCAACTGACTGCACCTCCAAATAGGTTAAACACATACCCACTTGTAGATCTTCTCTGATCCAGATCTCTAGCCTAGTCTACATCAACAAAACCACGAATATCCAATACTATGTCCAATCCTGGTCTTCCTTGATAACACAACCAATAATCACTAGTGCCACTCAAATACTTGAAAACCCACTTCACTGTTGTCCAGTGCTCCTTCCCTAGTTTTGACATAAACCTACTCAATACTCCCACTGCATGTGCAATGTTTGGTCTAGTATAGACCATCACATACATCAGGTTACTGATTGCACTTGCATAAGGAACACAGGACATGTCCTCTTCCTCTTCTTGTGTCTTGGGACACTATTTAGTAGATAAATTTACACCTACAGGAATAGGAACCTTCACCGATTTACTATCCTGAATATTAAACCTATGCAATATTGTCTTGACATGCTTCCTCTGGTTTAACTAGAACTTCCTCTTTTCCCAATCTCTTTCAATTTCCATGCCAAAAATATAGTTTGCAGCACCAAGATCTTTCATCTCAAATTTGGAGGATAATTGGATCTTCAAATCCTCGATAATTTCCTTGTCATTTCCAACTAGCAACATATCATCCACATACAAGACTAGATAAATAACGCGGTCACCAATTAATTTAAAATACACAAAGTGATATACTTTACTTCTGGTGAGGCTAAGTCCCCATATAAGTGTATCAAATTTCTGATACCACATCCTTGGTGACCTTTTTAACCCATATATAGAATTCTTTCACTTGCATACCAGTTCTTTCTTACCCTTCATCGCAAAGCCTTCAGGTTGCTTCATGTAGATATCCTTTTCTAGATCCCCATGAAGAAATGTTGTCTTCATATCCATCTGTTCTACCTCAAAATCAAAAGTAGCAGCAACAGATAAAAGCAATCTAATAGAAGCTACCTTGGCAATAGGAAAAAAAACATCACCAAAATCAATTCCCGATACCTTGGAATAACCTTTTTCTACCAACCAAGCTTTGTATTTCTCCAACTTTCCTTTTGCATTTGTCTTATTCTTGAACACCCATTTGCTTCCAATGGGTTTCCTTCAAGCTGGAAACTCCACCAGGTCCCAAGCTTCATTTTTGTACAAAGATTCCTTTTCATCAACCATGTCCTCTTACCAGAGTTTGCGATCCTCTGAATCTACTACTTCCTTCAAAGTTCTGGGATCATCATCAGTAACATATAAAGCAAAATTTGAATAGAAAATAGATGGACTATAATTTTCTACCTGCCTTCTTCCTCGAACTAATCTTCTCACACCCGAAGTTTGTGGCTCATCATCTTCTTATTCCTCCTCTGTTGTAGAGTATGATTCTTCCTCCTTAAGCTCAAACTCTATATTCTCATATTCCTTTGGTTGGAATTCATGTTTAATAACATCTTTCACCTCTATGAACACCACATCTCAGCTATACACAACCTTGCTTATTACTGGGTTCCAAAGCTTATAACCCTTTAAACCATCTGTATACCCAATAAAGATGCACTTTTTAGATTTACTATCCAACTTGGTTCTTTTCTCCTTTGGAGCATGTACATATGCATCACATCCAAATACCCTCAGATGTGAAAGAGAGGGTTTCTTGCCAGTCCATACCTCTTGTGGAGTCTTATCCTCCAACGCTGATGACGGTGATCTATTGACTAGGTAACATGCAGTCTCCACTGCCTCTGTCAAGAATTCTTGTCCTAACCCGACACCACTGAGCATGCTTCTTTCCCTTTCCATCAACGTCTAGTTCATTCTTTTTGTAACTCCATTTTTCTCAGGTGTGTATGGAGTAGTCTTCTACCATGCTATACCACACTTCTTATAGAATTATTCAAATTCCTTCTTACAAAACTCTCCACCGTTATCTGTCTTCAACACCTTTATCTTCTTCTTTGTCTAGTTTTCCACCAGAGCCTTAAATTCTTTAAACCTGTCAAACACTTCAGATTTCTTCTTAAGGAAATATATCCATGTATTCCTTGAGAAATCATCTATAAATGATACATAGTACATAGACTTACCTAGTGATGGAACCTTCACATGTCCAAACACATCATTGTGCACAAGACCTAATATATGTTTCATCCTCTTACCACCAGAGGGGAAACTCACTCGATTCTACTTCCCATATACACAATTTTCATAAAAATCAAAATCCAGAGAGCTATTAGTCATACCTTATACCATACCTTTACCATGAAGTACTCTAAGGCCCTTCTCTCCAATATGTCCAAACCTTTGATGCCATATCATGGTATTTTCTCCAAAGGCCACTAGATCTTCTACTCCACTTTCAAGAACCACAAAATTGTTGCACCCATCGATAACAGTGCTACCTTGCAGCTTGTACAGAGTTCCAATCTGAACTCCCCACATCAAAACTAGCCGTTTAATATAGTCGTTACTTGAAATTATGGTCTCTACATTGCTCTCTATTTAAATTTTTGCCATGATGGGCCTCTTCATCATGATGAACCACAAAGACTTTTCTTAAATCTATAACAATATTAATATGTAATAATAAATTATAAAATTATATTTATTAGGCATAGTTATTTATGTGACTAGCCTAAATCTATTTTAATTCTGAATCTACTATACATGGAGAGGGATCAAATCTATTGAGATGCAAACCCATTTTAGAGTGAAAACAGATTTGATCCATCTGGAAGTTTGATAGATCCGGAATTAAGATGGATCTAGGCTAGTTTAATTATCCCCTTTAAATAAACTATATTGGACATGAATACATGGATCAATACCATGGGTGAAAATAATTTCACATAGGGTTATTTTTATTTTATTTCCACCCAATTAAAATGTTAACATTTCATCACACATATTTTTTTCTTCTTCTTACATAATTTGAACAATGTTTAGAGGTCAGAACCATGTTGAGCTGGAGAGGGCCAATAATTATAATTATTAATTTTTCTTTTGTTTTCTTTTGTTTTTGTTTTCATTTATGTTATTGATGGAGTAAAAAATGTTTCAATTAATAAGCTATAATTATTTAATTTATTGTTATTTTATGCAACGACCCCATTCAAAATGTTTAAGTGAGAGGACATTACAACAATCTATATTGTATTAGTTTGATATTATAATTATTTTTTTTATTATATTTTTTTATTTAATTTATTGTTACACATTTGACCTGATTCAAAAATGGTACACTATAAACTTACAACTCTCTACAATATTAATATTATAAACAATCTCTCCCATACAATTAAAAAACATTTCTCTAGACAAAAATGGTTTAATTAATAAACTAAATTATTATTATATTAATATATTTTTTAATTTAATTTTAATTTTCATGTAATTTTATCTCAAAATATTTACATCACAAGACATTACAATATTAGAGAACATTACAACATCTCTAACATACTAGAGTAGATAATGCACGTTTCAACACAATTAACCCATAAAAAAAAAATATATCTCACTAATTCTATAAAATAATATTATAAATAGATATATACAACCCATGTATGCTTGGGAGTTTAATGAATTTTAGCTTAGAGAACTGGTCCTTTCACTAAAACTAAATCTTGCACGGTTGTGGGTATATAATAAGTTGACTATTTTTCAATGAATTCTTTTATAGCAAGGTCTTTACTTGATATTGATATGAGAATCTTTAGAATAAAGTCTAAAGTTTTCCTTTTGACTTTTTAAGGTATAAACCATTTATTTGATAGGTGCAGCATAAAGTAGACATTGGGATTACCAAACTTGTTTGCTTGACTTTGATGTGAATTCCTTAAAAAAAAATTGGGTCAATCTGGGAACCGAGGTAAACTGTTGCTTTTTTTTTTACGCACTTATGTCCATTTTTTAGTATCTTCTTGAAAATGAATTGACTTGGCTTTGCCAAAAAAAACATATTAACATAAACTTAGGAGATGACAGCCACATTCTTAGGAAATAACAGCCACGTTCTCGAATTTTGGGCATGAGGAAGACTATAATATGAGATGAGAGAAAAAAATTATAAATCAGCATATGAACCAGATTCCTTTTAATTTGTTTTTAGTAAAGGCGTTGTGAAGTCCAATAATAGATATTTATATTTAGTTTTTTTAGTGGGGTGAAAATGATCGAACAAGGAAATGGTTTCAGATTTAGATTTTAAAAGTAAAATATTCAAAACCAACAGAATCTAATTGCTTTTAGATTTTGATTTTATAAATAAATTTATTTTATGTAAAAAATTAAAACAATAGATTAATATAAAATATTATATTTTTTTATAAATAAATTTATTTATGTTAAAAATAACTAATAGATGGTAGAATAAAATTTTCCCAATTTATAAAATATTGTAATATCAAATTAATAAATTTAATAATATAAAATATTATTTTTAATATAAATATAAATTATATTAATATATATTAATATGATTTAAAAGATTTAAAGGTTGTATATTTTTTCTGGATTTTTTTATAGAAATGTATTTGAGTTAATGTTTTTATTAGTAAATGTGGCTCATTATCTAAATATTTGGATGATGAGAAATTTGATTTAGGTAAAAAGAATAAATATGAAGATCATATTTCACTAAATCAAAATTTATCATCATTCTATCACCTTGACGATGAACCACATTGACTGATTCAAATTAAAAAAATTAAAAATTTATGCGATGGATTCGGAAAAGATATACTAAGTATTTTCAAGTCTTAGAAGATTAAACTCACAAATCTAATGGTTTTAAATAAAACAAAAAATATTTAATAATTAATCAAGATTTCTTCAAAATGCTTATATTATTTTCATTAATACTTAATTGTTAATCCCCCTCTCTAAATTACTATTTTGTAGGGTATATTATTAATGCACTCATTGTGATGTCATTGTTAAGACATTTTTTTAAGGATAAAGTGGAGGCTTTTCTTTTGACTTCAATGTTAAGATATTGATTAACACACTCCTTATACTAGCTTATACTATTAATGCACTCCTTGTGACATCAATGTTAAGACATTGCTTGTGACCTCAATGATAAGGCGCTCCTTTTCTTACTTCAATGTTAAGACATTGACGTCATTGTTAAGACACTTCTTATGACTTTAACTTTAAGGTGCTCTTTCTGACATCAATGTTAAGCATTCCTTATGACGTCAATGTTAAGGCCCTCCTTGTCACGTCAATGTTAAGGCACTTTTTATGACTTCAATATTAAAGAATTTATGTTATCACACTTCTAATATGACTTTAACCTTAAAGTACTCTTTTTGACATCAATGTTAAGGCCCTCCTTGTGAGGTCAATGTTAAGGCACTTCTTATTATTTCAATATTAAAGCATTTATGTTATCGTTAAGACACTCCTTATGACGTCAACTTTAAAGCAATGGTTATGACATTAATGTTAAGACACTACTTATATCATCAACATTAAGGCACTCCTTTTAAATTTAATATTAAGATATTGATATTATTGTTAAGACACTCCTTATAATCTCAATTTTAAAATACTCATTATAACATTAATGTCAAAACACTCCTCACTTAAATGTTAAAACACATGCACTTTTTATGACATCAATGTTAAGATACTCCTTATAACATCAATCATAATACTCCCTATTCTTTATTTAGTTCATCAAAATGCTCTTTATAATGTCAATTTTAAAACATTCCTCTTAACTTCATCTACTCAAACTCCCAATTTATTATATATGTCATGTAAAGGGGAACCTTGAACCAAACAATTCCACATCTTAATTACCAATCCACTCACTGAAATTTAAAATCAAAATTTTAATCTTAATCTTAATTACCGATCCACTCATTCAAATTCAAAATCATATATATATATATAGTTAAATGAAATATTTTACATTTATGTAAAAAGGCAAAATTTATACTTTAACATAAATAAATAAAAAAGACATATACCACTCAACCAATTTAATCCGTAAGACATGACAGTCATATCTATCAGTAAGACATGAGACCCAGCTTTTGGAGACAAAATACCAAATAAAGGTGGTTTGAATTTTCATGATGCACTGATACTCTCATGATACCCTCGAGAATATACAAAATATGATTTTGTCATGGAATCACCTAATACGAGGAAACCAGGAAAGAGCGCATCAAAATATGATTTTGTGGCGGAATCACCTAATCCGAGGAAGAGCAGCAACAAATGTAAAGCAAAGAGACAAACTGCAAAAAAAGACACCCCAAGTTTGGTAAAGTGGCATGCTCATATTTAAAGCGAATCAAAAGTTTACCTCTCCTGTTATCCAATGGAGTGCAGCTGCTCCACCAGTCAAAGATGCTGCACCTCCACCTGCATGTTAAAGCAATAAGACCACACATACCCCTCAGTGGAAGACAACGCGTTTTCAACTTTATTATAATTAATACGCACATGTGGGTGACAGACCTGGTCCAAACGCCTCTCCCTCTCCCTCTCCCTCTCCCCTAATCTTCCATGTTCTCCACAATTATTATCCAACGTCACTAAACATTAAAAAAAAATTACACCAGCGACTTCTTCATTTAATTAAATCATTTTCTGCCAATGGTTGTGGAAAGTGCCTCACCTGATTGAATTGAATAAATCCACTTCAATAAATCAAGTTTGAAACAGTGATTCTCCACGATATTGCCGGAAATATTTTAACTTAACATTTTT
>APFE030832005.1:0-11750 GCA_000404065.3 Pinus taeda
ATGTTTCAAGATCAATACCATTTTGATAGTTTATATCCTCACGCCCATTTCATTGTCAATGGGTTTTAACATATTCTATTGGAAAAATCAATTCACCTTATTTAATATACTACATGTTTTCGGTATATCTTCCTACTAATCTAATTTCCGTTTTGGATAATCGTTTCTTGGGTGGCCCTGTCCAAATCAATATGGTTGCCCGGTTGTTGTTCACGTTGATTCATTCATTTGTCTTCCCCTTCAACTCCACAATTTTTACCGGCAGCAAACAAAGGCCTCTAGACAAGTTCAATGCATATTTGCAGCTACTTGCATTCCTTTTTAGCCGTTTCGGCATGCCTTCCTTAAATTAAAACTCGTCATCGACACCCCTTCCTTTCACAAAAAAAACTGCTAAAAGCTATTCACGGTTCAATATTCTTACACATACTGTGCCTTACGGCGTTTCCTTTGCATAGTTGGCTGCAAATGCTAGTTATAGACTGTACGTATGTCATTCTTTCTTCTGGTAGTAGTTTAACTTGGTTGACTTGGTTGTTTTTCTTTTTAGTGGTGGAAAATTTGGTAAAATTTTAATAAAATTTAGTAGAGATTTTTGTAAATCTAAATTATAGTTATCAAATTTAAAAAATTTTAATTTACCAAATTTTTTAATAATGCTAAATCTATTTCAACTACTAACACATTAAAATATTTTTACTCAAATTCAAATCGCTTTAAATCACTTTTAACGATCCAACCATTCCTCGGCCTCAGTAAACGACGCCTTATTTTTCTCATGTACGCTGCCATATCCTGCCCTTACTTCAGCAGTCCATTCATTCGATGTCTTCATGAAGGAACTCGAATATTTTTTTAATGCGGTCTGGAAGGCGGCTTATTAGCGAAGTATCCCATCGGAATATAATACAAGATCTTTTTGAAAAAAAAATTAAAAACTTCCTGCTATCGAGGCTATCCCACAACATCAGTCGTGCAGAAACTACAAATAAATGGATCGCGGTCAATTATAAACATTAAAAGGACGTACTTTACCATAGTTATAAACATGAGAAGGAAGTAGTTTATCAAGTACTTTTCATAGGGTCTCATTATAAACATTAAAAGGGAGTAGGGAGTAGTTTATTTAGTAGTAGGCGTAATAGTTATTGTAAGAGTAGTTTATTTAGTAGTAGGCGTAATAGTTATTGTAAATGTAACATTTAGGTTGATTTTTACCTCTCTCCTTGGAGGTCACCTCCGAAGCTGAGAAGTTAGAATCCATTTTTTTGTGTCATTTACTTTTTGATCCTATGCAATTTCGAGCTCTTATGAAGCTATTTTTGTCAAAGATACATATAATAAACTCCTGCATAATGGTTTGAAGTCAGAATTTACAGTTTCGTAATGTTTTGAAGTTAAAATTTGCAATTTCATAATGTTTGATGGGTAGTAAGCTTTTATTTAAATGCAATAACTGTCTACTTCATTTTGTCTTTTTTCTAGAAGTATATATTAATTTTTTTTTTTCTTTAGAAGCACATATTAAGAATATTGTTCAAATTTTTAATAAGAGAAACATATTGTTGAAATTTTTAACAATAACCTATTTAACATGAAATTGTGTATTAAATTTTTAATTAAATGTAATAGGGTTGTTTACATCATTTATCTTTTTCAAAAAAAACAAATTAAAAACATTGTTTCAATTTATTTACATAATCCATTTAAACATGAAATTGGCGGGGCTAAAATACTGCTTAATAATTTTTTATTTAAATATTAAATTTATGGTTGAAATTGCTTTTATTTAAATTAAATACCAGTGAAAAAATTAATAACAAGTTATATTTTTTCTTAAATACATGTTATAAATGGTAATTACTAGAACTATTTCTGTAAATTTTATTTTAATTATTAATATTAATAAAAATAATTATTAAAATTGAAATATAAAAATAAATATTTAACATAATCTACTTTTCTAAATATATTATTATAACTTTAAAACTATTTAATTTGTAAATTAATTATCTTTTAATTAACTTATCATAATAAATTTTAGGGGAACATGATATTTAAAATTTCAAACAATAAAAAGAAACAAAACCATTATATTGATAGACAATATATATTTTGTCAAAGTCAAAGATTAGTGTCTGAATTTTATTATAGTAAACACTTAATTTCATTTTTCATCTTTTTTTTTTTTTCAATTTAACATTTAATCTTTCTCTAATCACTTCATTTCATTGTTTGTTTATTTTAAGCTATGGATAATGACATTTTACTAATAATTATCATGTGATTTTTTACTTTCTTTTTTATTCTACCAATGTGAAGTGATTGTGGGGTCATCAACATGTGATTGTGGGGTCATCAACATAAACATGTGATTTTTTATTTTTGTTTTGATTGGCCCCATGTGATGTGATTGTAGGGTTATCAACATTAACACATTTGATTAACAATCTTGGGGTTGGTTTGTGATGATTTTCACAACAAAAATCATTAATAAATTTTTAATGAATCTAAATCAATTATTATTTTAATTTTAAGATAGATTGAATTCAATTAGTTGCTGATCATGATAAATACTATTATTTATAAACATATATATTATTTACAAACATCTTTAGTTAATTATATCGTGTAAGATATCAATTTTATTTTTTCTACATAGCCTTACATGTTTATTTAATGTAATTTTCTCCCGGGTTTCATTATGTTCATCTAGAGATATAAACCCTTTGATGATTTGTTCTTAATTTTTGAGATCGGAGTTGTATCTATAAATTAATACAAGAAATTTTTATGAATTAAAGTCTGTAAAGTCATTTAAGACAAAGGTTCCAATTATAAAAAGTTATCTAACAACAACAACAACATTAAGATTTCTCTTTCACCCAAACTAAACTACATTTACATTTAAATCACATAAAAATTCACATTTATCTTAAAATATACTCTTTTTTACTCAATTCCTTTACAACATATGATGCAATTGCTAACTAGTTATTCAATTAATTACTTACTCACAAAAATATAGTAAAAAAATATATTATTTTAATTTTTTATTATTTAAAATACAGTGTTTACATTATAACTACATTAGCACATACATTTTTTTTTAAATTATAATCCAACTATCTTATCAATTACACAAATCCAACATGTTACTTTAATAAATTTATGTTAAATTTCAAACAAAATAAAGTAGGAAATATAAAAAAGCTTCAAAACATTGGGGTGATGTCTCGAAGATGAACCACATTAACTGGTTCTAAAAGTCTACCAAATCCTATCAATGTGAACCACAATAACTGGTTCTAAAAGTTAACCAAATCCTATCAATGTGACTAATCCAAAAAACTTTTGGATACCATATAATTTATAATATTATTTATGTAAATCATATTGTTTATGATATTGAAAATATGTTACCACTGGCCACCAAAAACAAACACATGGAATATTTTGAGCCACATTTATAGTATAGCGGTGGCAATATAAGACCGACATATTCAAACGCCTCGGCAAATTGATAACGCTATGCGCCATTACGATCATAGTCACAGCTGCAGTGGCTGGATAAGAACTTTGAATATTTGGTCCTTTACCTCATTGTCAGTAAGGGTTATGCCATCATTGTATTTGAAGAGGAAGTGCATGCCTCGTGCAAGATTGAAAGTAAACCTTTTGCAGCACAGCGGCACATTGTCATGCTTTAGAAATTCCCAATTCAGTTGGCTGACAGAAAGATCCAGGATGCCTTTCATATGATTTAAAGCATCTTCACAGGTACATTCCGGATTGTCTTTCACATAGCACTCTATAGTTGAAGCTACCTCCCCGTGTTCCTTCTCTTTCTTCAAACACACACATAGTGGCAAATGTTAAAACAAATCCTAATCTCATCCTATGTTTAATTAATAAACATTAATTTGAATGTCAAATACCTCAAAGTCCATTATGTCGTCCTTGACTCGGATGGTCAGTTCTAACAGATCATGGATCTTGGATGGATAGACTATTTGCTTCAGAATGTCGTCTGGTAGAATTTGATCCATTAACAGAAGCGGAATCATATTTAACACACACATCCCGGAGCTAGCGAGGCCATTCTCATAGAACTCATTAAACGAGGGGACATATCCAGCCGCCATCCATTCCGCTTCTTGCAAATAAGACTCAACGTATCGCTCCCACTAAAAGTGAAGGCAACCGGTCAGATATTTCATTCATACAGACATACTAATAACAAGGACATAAAAACGGGTACAAGCATGTTTTGCGTAGATGTCTAATAATCATAGACAGTACATACAGCATTTTTTCTTATATACGCTGCCATGTCACGCCCTTGCTTTTTTTCCACTTCAGCAGTCCATTCATTCGATGTCTTCATGAAAAACTCGAATATTTTTTGAATGTGGTCTGGAAGGCGGCTTATTAGTGAAGTATCCCATCTGAAAATAATTCAAAATGTTTATTAAAAAAAATTAAAAACTTCCTGCGATATAGGCTATCCCAGAACGTCACTCCTGCAGAACTAAACATATTTAATGGATCGCGCCAATTTCTACATAATAATCGCTATAATTTGAACTTGACTTGACCTTCTCACTCCCTCAGTGAAGATTTTGATTTCGTCTAATGTTCCGTGAGTATCATATAGGTCATCTATAACCGTCATCACGGTTGAAAGTTTTGTGAAGGCGATTCTGCTGCTACGAAATTCGGGCTCGAATGCGCCTAGAACCGCCCAAAAGTAAAGTTCCACGTGACGTTTCCTATAGAAATCCAGCTGCGGCAGATATGACTCTGACCACCACCTATATATTGCAAAGGTCATGTCACTAAATTGACAAGCAAGCATAATGATCAGATACATAATCTATTGTATCCTATCATAATGTCAAAGGCCACTGCACCTCGAGATAAGTTGCATTTCCTTCTTATGTGTACATTGCAGAATATTGAAGTCCAATTTTGCCAGCTCTAAAATTTTCTGGTTCATACTAGACCTGAAAGGATACATGGTGAACATATATTAGTGTATGGAAAACACTTGTTGAAATTCAGGATTCATTGAAACTGATCAAATCTTATGGAGAAGGTTAGTACGTGAGCCATGAATAGTTTTGTTCATATATTTCGATAAAGTTCCTAGCCTCCCACCTAGGCACACTGCAATGCCATGGAAATTCCAATGCATATTTCACCTGGAAAACAGTAATCAAATCAGACTTCTGCCAATGTTAGGAGGGTAAAACATACAAAATAAATAAATAATTTCCAGATGCGAAGAGTTTGCATACAATACCAGAAGTTAAAAAAGGTGTTTACAACTTACCTCTCTCTGGAGGCTTTGATCGACGTCAGCTATAGTGTGTCCTGTTAAAACTTGGGTTAGGTACTGTGTTGTGAATGCCTTTGTCTCCTCCATCACTTTTTCTCCGGGAAACGAAATGTTTGAAGCTCGGAATAATGACAGCATGCTTCTCACTTCTTTATCAGCATTTCCTTCTTCACCACTTGAACTACAGAAGAATTGCCCGTTTTCATCTTTGAAATTCTCTAAAACGTCTGTTTCATCAGTGCATGACATTCTATAAGTATCAAACATATTTGTTAAAGTTATCTCAGCTCACTTATTTAACTGTCAAACGACATCAAGGATATATTTTAGTCTCTCTGACCCGAAGAGACATTATATCGATGCATTCTGAGTGCCCGAAATCCCAACGCTGTGGAGTAGAGATCTTTAATGCCGGAATTTCTTGATCCGAGGCCGATGCCCGTTTCGTTCCAATATCTGCTAATCATCAATGAATGAGGTTTTAAAGATCAATGAATGAGTATCTATCATCTAGAAGTGCATACAATCACTGAATCCTATAAATGGAAAATCAAATTCATGTGTAATGCTTAACCTGTAAACGTAATCGATAGCTTCTTTTATTTCAGGCTGAAAATGTCTATCAATTCCCAAACATTCGATAATATCCACCATCTGAAGACGTCGGATTAAATCATCAGCGGCATCACTGCAGCTATCTTTCATGTCATTCAAAAATCGGTGTTTGATATCTTCAACGAGCGTTTCTCCTCTTTCACGATATGTAGGTGCCTGGTCACGGCGTATTTCAATGAAATACAAAGTTATCTTGCAGAGATTGATGAATGATGGATTTTAACATGTGAAATTGCAGTGCTTAATACATTAATTCTAAATGAACACAAGGCAATATGTAGAAAATATATAATGAGATTAAGATAAATACCGCGTATGACGTTGAGAGAGAATGTATAACGTCATCGTCCCAGAGGTTGGAATGATGATTGCCTGTGCGTCTTTGAGTGCTCATGCTTATTTTCGTGACAGATTTCTTTGGCATTAGCATTCCAGCACTTGAAAGTTGTTGACAGAGAGCCAAATGATCATTCTTGGAGCTGACCAGCAATCTGTGGACACCCGATCTCCAATTCAACGGCGTTACAGAAACGAGAGCCATTAGCACTTGCTTCCTATTGTAACTATATAGCATTTCCCTGTCGTGCCTGGCCTATTTATATTACAATTTCTAATGAAAATTCCAAATAAATGGGATCTTTCATTTCGATGCGATTTTGCATACTTGATTTCTCTAAGGAATCCTTTTGGACGGTAAAGGTATTGACAATTTCGGCAAGGTCAGAAATGGAACTGTCTTACCTTTTAGATAAAATAGTAAAATACACTTTTGAGGAAGATGATCTTTAGATCTTCGTTATATACTTTACATTTATTCCGTTCCTTGTTTGCATCCTAGTCTGTCTCGCTTATGTAATAATTATAATGATTCCATTCCTTGTCTGTTATATATTTAAGAAAATCTATTTTACAAAAATTTCGAGTTGGATTTGAATCTGACAATATGACATTATGTAGATATTGATGGCTTATCAATTTAGTGACATGATTTTCTACGATACACTACGTCTATTATCCACATATATATAAAAGTGGTTGATCTGTAGTTTTCTATTTTAAATTTGAGGTGTAGGTTTATTCTTAGGTATTACCGAAAATTGATTCGTAAGCTGTTTAGTTTTTATGTTTCCATTTTGATTTGCAAGGTGTTTAGGTTTTAAGTTTAGAATTTATGAAAAGGATCGAGGACGTTCTATTCCATCGCGAATTCTAGAAATATGATGAGATTGTATATGAAGTTCCAGCAGTATAGTGAATATACTACAATCTTAATTACAATTATACCAACTAACCTCTCCACTAACAATGACCTGAACACAATCTATTAAACGAAAATAATAACAATTACAAATATATTTGAGGAGTTAGAATTTTCTACTAGTAGAATTTCGTTCAGAAATCTTGCTCTGGTGAGGATGGTTCTAAATGGCCTATATCTGCGCATTGGACGAAATCAAAATACTCAAAGCGGCCGCAAAGAAGGTGAAGTTCAAAAGATAGCGTCTATCATGTAAAAATGAGTTATGGTTTATTTATTTGTAGTTTGTGATCCAGTATTTTGTGGGAGGTTTTGTATCTTTTTCTTCTAAATTTTATTTTTAATAAATACTTTTATGTGCCATTTTTAAATAGGATATTTTGTTTATAGGAGACATTGACAGAATTGACTTCTTATGAACATGTAGAATAAATTAATTGTTTAAGTAACATATAGACTAAACTAATTGTTCAAGTGGAAAAGATAAAGGGTGGATATGTTTCATGTATCTGAGGTTAAGGGTGGATGTAAGTTAATGATGATACGTCATAATGTATTGGTGACAATGCAAAATTGAAAAAGCATAATATGTTAACTTGGAGGAATCATTAAAGGGCCCTACATAATGAATTTGAAGATGGTGTAAAAAGATAAAATGTAGACAAATGAATGAGATTTTAAAAGATATGATTTTTATTTATAGATATTGTGTCTAACTATTTGGATTTTGAATTCTCATATCACTGGTATGTTATTTTTCATGCAAAGCATAATGTATATTTTCTATTAGTACAACTTTTGAGTAGCTAAATAATGAATTCTTTATCCAAAAAGTGTTCCTGATCAAGCGATTTTTTTCAAAAATTATGTTCTTAACTTTATAGTTTCCTTTTTAAATAATCAAAATCATTATATCCTTGAAATTACAAGGTCTTCTTAGCCCAACCTAAAAGTGTCTTAACATTATATATATATATATATATATATATATATATAATATAATATATATATATATATATATATAATATATATATATATATATATATATATATATAAAATCTACACGGATGACTCGATATGTGTATGTAGCATCCTAGATAATGGATTTGCCTACTTTATAGAAAACAAATTCAAAGTTAGCAATTTACATTAATATATTTTTTTAAAATTAATATTTGTATGCATTTGCAACACAAACCACCGCTTTTATGGTCCCAATCCTATATTCGAAGCAACCAAGTTGCTATGCACATATGATTCCAACCATGAAAAATTAAATTTCAAAAAAGTGTGTAGCACTAAAAATGTGTGTGTGACTTCATAGCACTAAAAAATGTATGCACGATTCTAGCAAAAAGATGGATGTGTGTTCCTATCACTAAAAACATTTGTAGTACTAGTGCAAGGAATTCATACACACTCCTATAGCCAATGACTTAACACATGAGAAACTATTGGCGAGGGGTTGTTCTGGTAGGGAGCGGGGCAGTGAGAGAGGGAGGGATAAATGGGCAAAGGGACAAAGAGAGAGAGTGGGAGGTTGGTAAGAATGAGTTGGTGAGTGAGGGGAGAGAGTGAGTGAGATAAATAAGGAAAGAGGGTGGGGAAGGGATAGGAAGGGAGATAATTGTGGTTGATATAGACATGAAGAGAGAGACAAAGTTGGGGTGGGGTCGTTATGAAGGAGGGACTCAGAGAGAGACAAAAAGAGAGAGAAAAATGGAGAGGTAGGAGAAAGTGTGAGTGACTAAGTGAGAAGGGGGGCAGGTGGGGGAGAAGGAGAGAGTGGAGGGTGGAAGAGAGGGAGTGAAAGGAATATAGAAATGATGTGGGTAAGCGGGGAAGAGATTAAGAGAAGGGGAGTGAGTGAGGGATATAGAAAGCTAGTGAGGAAGAGATGGAGAAGGATAAAATGAGGGGAATAGAGAGGGCACAAAGAGAGAGAGAAAAAGAGAGATAGAGAGAGAGAGGAGATGGGGTGAGGGAGAGAGGAGGATGAGAGAGAAGGAGAAAGTGATAGGAATTGCAATGAGGGGGAGAGGAAGGGAGGAGAGAAAGAGAGAGAGAGAGAGAGAGAGAGATATAAAGTTGAAAAGAGGTTGTTATGATAGAGGGATTAATGGGGAAAGGCAGGGATAGAGAGAGAGGAAGTATGAAAGGGTGGTTTTGTAGTTACAAATGGAGGGAGAGAAGAAGAGAGGAAGGGAGGAAAAAATATAATTGGAGATAGAGAGATAGAGAGAGAGAGAGAGAGAGAGAGGTGGATGGGGGAGAGAAAGGGAGAGAGAGGAAAGAAGAGAGAGAGTAATCAATTGAGGAAGGGAGGCGGGGGGGAGAGAGAGATAGAGAGTAATCAAGTGAGGAAGAGAGGAGGAAACAAGGAAGAAAGCATAGAAGGATAGTGATATGGGGAGAGATTGGGGCATAAGGGGGAGTGAGAAAGAAATAAGGAGGTGAAGGGGAAAGAGATATAGAGTGAGAGGAAGAGGGGGCAAAGAAATACAAGTGGATATGGAGAGACAGAGAGATAGAGAGAGGGATACATAAACAAATATGTGTGTGTGTGTGTGTGTGTGTCTGTGTGTGTGTTTGTGTAAAGAGAGACTTTTGGGGAATAAAGAGAGATAAAGAGAAAGAGAGGAGGAGAGAAGGACAGAGGAGAAAGGAGGATGGAAGGGAACTGGAAACATAGTTTGAAGCCGATGAATAGAGGGGGGTAGAGAGAGAGGTGGATATGGAAAGATCAAGAGGGTGGGTGAGAAAGAGAGATAGAGAATGATAAATGAAGGGAGAAATAGATAAAGATGGAGCAAGAGAGAGACAAAGTCCATAGGGTGAGGTAGACAAAGGGAGATAAAGTGGTGGGAGAGAGATGTTGAAATCTTGAGGGAGAGAGAGAGAAAATTATAGAGGGAAGTAGATAAATATAGGTATGGGAGAAAAGTAAATACAAAGAGAAAGGAGGAGAGAGGGAAGGAATTTTATCTCAAAGTAGGAAAACTAACTACCTTATACATACAATCATTTTTTGAGGAAATATCTCAACCAAACACTAATTTAGGAAGCTAGCTAGTTGGAGAGAATCTATCAAACCAACTAGGACTCAAAAGCCTCATAACAAATATGAATAGGTTAATTTTCATAAAGACTAGAACTCTACATAACCAACTAAGGTATATGATTTTTATTTATAGAAATTGTGTCTAACTAATTGAATTTAGAGTTATCATATCATTAGTATATTGGTTTTCATGCAAAACATAATATATGTGTTTATTTTAATACAACGTTTGAGTAACGAAATGAAAAAAAATTTATCCAAAAACTTGTAGAGTTGTAGATAATAGAGTGTTTTGATCAAGCTATTATTTCAAAATTTATGTTCTTAATTTTATATATTTCTCTTTAAATAAGGAAATTCGTTATGTCTTCGAAATTATAAGGCCTTCCATTGTCACAAACTAAAAGGGTCTTAGCATTATATATATATGTATGTATGTATGTATGTATGTATGTTTATGTGTGTGTGTGTGTGTGCGTGTGTATGAATCGATGTGTGTATGTAGTTTCATAGATAATGGATTTGTCTACTTTATAGAAAAATAAAATCAAAGATAGTGATACATATAGAAACACACATTTTTTTTCAAAAATTGATGTTTGCATATATTTGCAACCCAAACCACCATATTTATGATCGCAAAACTATATTCAAAGTAGCCAAATCTACGTACACATAGGATTCAAACCATGAAAAAATAAAATCCAGAAAAGTGTGTAGCATTATGAATGTGTGCATGACTTCATAGCATTGACATTGTATGCACATGACGAAATATTTATCCAAATCTTTTTTCAAAAATTGATGTTTGAATGTATTTGCAACTCAAATTTCTTTTTAAATCATGAACGTAATTATATCCTTGAAATTATAAGGCATTCATTAGTGCAACCTAAAAGTGTCTTAGCATTACACACACATAATCTACATGAATTACTCGATATGTGTATATAGTTTCATAAATAATGGGTTTATCTACTTTGTAGAAAAATAGAGTCAAAGACAATGATATATATATATATATATATAATATATATATATATATATTATAATATAATATATTATATATATATATATTAATATAGATATATATATATATATATTATATGCTTTTTCTTTCAAAAAGTGATTGCATTTATTTGCAACCCAAACCACGGCTTTTATGATCCCAAAGCTATATTTGAAGCAACCTAGTCATCATGCACATAGGACTCTAGCTATGAAATACTAAAATTCAAAATAGTGTGTAGCATTAAAAATGTATGCATGACTTCATAGCACTAAAAATATATGTACATGAGTAACTAAATCATGAAATATTCATCCAAATATTTTTTCAAAAATTAATGTTTGCATGTATTTAAATTTCAAACAAGTGTGCAACACTAGAAATTCAAAACGTGTGTAGAACTAAAAGTTCAAATAAAGTGTGTGGCATAAAAAAAACTGTGTACCCCTAAAAAGTGTGTAGCACT
>APFE030832007.1:0-11056 GCA_000404065.3 Pinus taeda
TTTGCTTGATCTGCTCCATTCCTGATTCTGAATCATCTATGTCTGACTCGTGTCTCTTCTTTGGTATCGGCTTCTAGTGCTTGTGTTTATAGTCTCGCACCCTTGTTTAGCTCCTCGAGTCTCAAAGACTGTACTTCGGTTGGTTAGTCATATAGTCGACCCACTCATGTAGGGATTCAGGTGACTATCGTTTACTTTTCCTGGGAAGGGTTCCCCATAAGTTTGACTAACTGGACCACGCCTCCGTTTGTGACCTCTTTTACCAAATATGGTCCCAACTAGTGCATTCTGAACTTTCTAGGAAATTTTTCAAACTTGCTATCATACAATAGCACTAAGTCGTTTACCTTGAAGGTGCACAACTTGATATGGCGATCGTGCCAGGCTTTTTCATGCTACTTTTGTACCTATTGGTGAAATCCAACCAGAAATCATTCTTCCTCGAGTTCTTCTAGTTGCGTGATCCTTTCTTCTAGAGCTTTGTGGTCCATCATTCCTGTGAGCATTGCTATTCGTAGAATAGGTACGATGTATGCCATCGGCATGACTGCTTCCATTCCATAGACCAACCGGAATGGTGTCTTTCCCGTCAATTTCTTGCACGTTGTCCTGTATGCCTATAACACAACAGGTACACGCAGGTCCCAGTCGTCCCGCTGTGCGTTGCATACTTTGGTCAGCGCAGTCTCTAGTATTTTATTGAATGCTTCTACTATTCCATTAGCCTGTGGGTGGTATGGTGTACTTTTCTGGTGATAAACCTAGAACTCTTCTATGAGCACGCTGATGGTTTCATTCGAGAAATGTGTTTTGCGATCGCTCATTAAGATTTTCGGGCAACCAAATCATGTCAACACTTTTTCGAACAGAAAATTTGCAGTCGTGGCAGCAGTGCAGTCCTTCACCAGTTGTGCTTCCACCCATCGTGTCAAGTACTCCGTCGCGGTGATGATGTAGAACACACCCATCTTTCCCTGAGGTTTGATCAAGCCCACAAAGTCGATTGAGCATTTCTCAAATGCCTGTAGTGTCATTTGGGGATTTAGTGGCATCTCGTCCCTTCTTGATGGTTTTTCCATCCTTTGACATATATTGCAGGCCTTACAATGCGCTTTCGAATCCTGGTGCAGGGTCAGCCACCATAACCCTGCGCACAGAATCTTTTGTGCAGTCATGCATCCTACATAGTGTCCTCCTGCAACACCCCCATGTGATTCCGTGAGGATCTGACCCCGTTCAAATTCAGGTATGTATCTTTGCAATATCTCATTGTTTCCTATCTTATAGAGGTGCCCACACTACCAATTCCTTCTTTTGTTGGATTGAGTACTCCTTCGGCGCAGTCCCTGTTGTTATGAAATGGATTATATCTTTGAAGTGTCCATCCGCAACGCATATTGCAAAGAGATGTGCATCAGGTAGTCCCTCCTCCAAATTTGTGGGTTCCTTGCCTGTCTCAATTCGTGACAAGTGGTCTGGTCCTACATTTAAGCGTCCTGGCTTGACAATGATTTCAAAATCATATTCTAGAAATAGTAACAGTCATTTGCATATGCACCCCCCAACACAGGCTTTTTCACCAATTATTTCAACGCAGAATGGTCGGTATACTTCTTGAAATGTCCGCGAAGTAAATAGTGTCGGTATTTCTAGAGCGCATACACCATTTCCAACCCCTCGTGTTCAGTGGTAGAGTAGTTATTTTCTGCTTTGGACAATCTTTGACTCACAAACACGATTGAGTGATCCACACCTTCTGCGCCTTCCTGTGTGAGTACGGCTCCCAATGTGATACACGACGCATCAACATGTACATGAAATTCCACATCCCATTTCGGGAAAACCAAAATGGGCGTAGAGGCCAATTTCCCCTTTAGGACACCCAACTCTTCATGCAACCATCATTCTAGCAATATGTCACATCTTTTTTCAATAGATTTTCCATTGGCGCAGTTATTTGGGCATAACTCTTGATAAACTTCCTATAGTAGCTAGTGTGCCCCAAAGTAGCGTAATTGGTTGACATTGCACGATGCTTCCAGATTTAGAATAACAACAATCTTTGTAGGGTCCACCATCAGTTCTTGTTTGTAGACCACATGGCCTAGTAGGTTTCCAAAGGGAATAAGGAAGGTACACTTTTTAAGGTTCAGTGCAATCTTGTGACGGTGTGTTCTGGAATTTATCCAAGACAAAGAATTAAAGGTATTACAGAATCATGTGCATGGATGTGCCTATGTTACTTATGCAATGGATCGATAATATTGATAGAATACATATACACTGAGGCAATCAAAGAAAACATAACAGTCAAACATGTAAGCAAAACAAGTTTAATAAGGAGTTCACCCAATGCTCCTGGGCTACGTCTCTTGGTCCAGCCTTTCAGTGGTGGCCTCTCTATTATGTTTTCAAGCAGAGTTTTTACAACAGTGAGCTCGATTTGAGACTCACTAAATAGAATGAAGTTAGTAGGAATCGAGTGCACAGGCCCTCCTTACTAAAACTCGACCTCTAAGGGTCACAATAGTATGACAGGCCTATGTTGAGGAGTTTGCTTGAGCCTCTCAAGCCTTTAATGGATTACACAGACTCTCTGACACTCTCTAGCTCTGTCTGGCTCGATGCTACCTTCAGGTCAGCCCGACTTCTACTCTCTATTCTATGCTATTATCTTCCCGCGTCTAGCTAACTCTTGTCTGCCTCTTTGTGTTTTCTTTTTCTACTTTTGTCAAGTCATGGCTTTAAAGCCAGTCTGTTCTTTTAACTATTCATTTCTGCTTCCCATCCTTCTGGTTTCCTTACCTCTGTCTATTCAAATTCCTCTTCTCAATGTCATCCTGACTGGGTAATGCCTCGTAGGGAGGTGGCCACCTGTTTCCCAACAAACTGGGTGTCGAATTCCTTGAATCATTTTTGAATGGCCGTTAATTCCATTTGCTTCAATATCTCTAGTGAATCATGAATCGTTTTCCAACTCATCATCCACGTCGGACTTCAAATCCCCTGTCATCTTGCTTTTTGACCTGTCAAATCTGTCAGTGATTGGGACGCATCTCCGCCATTGATCTGGGCTCCCTAGATCCTATGGTCGTCCTTCATATCAGGCGGACAAGTCGCACGATGTTTACTTGTTCGGTGTGGGCAGTTTTCTCTCTCATCCGCCAGACATGTGTCGCTTGATGTGTGGCATCGGGTGGGACTCAGTCAAAACTGCTTACCGCCTCGAGGCCTTCCGATATCCTACCGGTTTGTGGAATCCCGTGCTACAGAACCGAATGTGTTACTTTTCCAAATTTATAGCGATTTCTGGTCCGGGCGCTTTGAGGCCTTCCTTCACTAAGGGGGATGCCCTACGATACGTGACTAGCACTAATCGCATATCAGAAACCACCCCCGTTTCTTGATTTGGCCTTCGGTTTTTCTAGTTTGCGCCAGTGTGTGTTACCATGGACCAACAGTTGGCATGCTCAACCAAGGGTCCTCGTTGCTTTGATTTGGCCACAACTGCAACTGTTATGAGGATTCCTTCTGTTAGCTTTTATTTTTGTCTAGGACTTGAATCTTTTAGCATAATTTGAAACAGTCATGAAAACCTAGAGAGTGTTTTAGGATCCAATTCAGATCATGGTGGCAAGTATCCAACATCAAATGTAAGCTCACTACATGGTGCTTAACTAATCCAGAGACAGTCCAATCATCCAGATAGACCTCCAAGAACTTGTGGATGTATTCTTTGAACGTTGCCACCACTATGCATGAAAATATTGTTGGCGCGTTCTTCAGTCCAAAGGGCATAATAGTGTGTTGAAAGTAGCCCCATTCTGTTGCGAAGGTTATTTTGCTCCTATCTTCTGGCGCGATCTTGATCTGATGGTACCCTGAGAAGCCATCCATGAATGAGTAAGCTTCTTGACCGCCAACGTTCTCCAATACTGCATGTGTGAATGGTGTCGGGAATGGATCGTGAACACAAGCATCGTTAAGCTTCCTAAGGTCCACGCATATTCTTATTTCACCTTTCTATTTTTTCTCTTGTACCACCATAGGACTCACCCAGTGGGATTCTTCCACTGGTTCAATAATTCCGGCTGTGAGCATTTTGTCTAATTCGTCGTGGACCTTTTCTTTATACTTTGGAATCAAGCGTTAAGGTTGCTGTTTAATTGGCTTCGCATCGGGTTTTAGGGTGATCTTCATCGTCCCTAAATCACCCACGATCCCTTTTAAGTCCGTAATTTTGGTCAGGAACAGGTCTCGGTATTCGTGGAGTAAATAAAAGACCTTATCTACCATAACATTGTCCCAGTAGTCCCCAAGTGTTGCATACTTCAGCTCTGCTTCTATGCCAATGTTTACTTGCTTTGTTTTTTACGACGCGGTGATGTTGGAATCCTCAATTGATGGTCTTCGAACCTCGCGATAGCCTTCGGTTTTTGGAATATTAATATTTCCAGGGTCATCATCATCGTCCTCCACCTGCACATTGTAACACTCCAACATGCTACTTAACTGTACCGCCCATTCTGGCTGAAGTACTTCCATTGGCTATTGTGGTATTTTAAAGATAGCGGCTTTCACTACTTGTAGCGCATCATCCACAGTATCTGACCACCGGTATTTAAATGTGAATGTTAGCAAAAATCCCTCACACAAGACATTCCATATTCTTGTACCATGCTGGAGTTTTGTCTCAGTATACTAGTTCATGGGTATAACATCCAGGGTATGGTAGAATAAGCGTACCCATTCAGGTTGTGGTTCTTCCCTGTAGACCTTGGTCCATTTCACGAGGTGCGTGCATGGGTCATCTCATCCATCGTATATGTCTTCTAACCGTATTTGCGGTTTCCCAAATCATAGGTGCATCATCCTTCTACATCCACGCCAGTCCTCAAAATTTCCTTGATGTGTTCCCCACCATCGTGTGGGTGTTGGCGCAGTGCCCACTTCAATGCATCGAACCGCTACTGTTCCAGTACTGCGCTTTCAAATTTGCTCAGGAATTCATCCACTACTATCAATCCATCATATGTCGACAGTTCTCTTGCCTCCGTTGTCACACAGTGTAGTGATCTAACCATCATGTTGCAATTCAATGTCGGTACTTCATGCAACCGGTTCTGCCATTACTCTACTTCTTTGTCCGAAGTGTAGGAGCTTTTGCGCTCCCACGAGATCCTCCCATATGTAGTTAGATTCACCCAATCCTAGTCTTGCGCAGTTATCTTGTAAATACAATCAAGATCATCGTCGCTATCATCATCTTGCATTGGTTCAGTGCAGCGCGCTCCTTCAGCTGGATCCAGTGGGACTACTACGCATAGTGACTTCTTCTCAAAGATCATTTTGTGCTTCTTCAGGTTGATGAATTCGTTCATATTGGTGGCCCAGTATATTGCTAACAATGCGCGATAGGGATTGCTATCATCGACAATCTCTATTACTTCAAAATCCGCTTGCGTGCTCACGCCTTCAATATCAACTGTTACCCGTTGTAACCTTCCCATGGGAAAACTATTTTGTTGGTTTGCCATTCATAATTGAATAGGGGACCATTATAACTCAGGCCTTCCCATGCGTTCCCATGTTTTCTTCGGTAATACATTTGCGTCTGAACCCAGATCTAGGATTACCTAATCCATTTCATACTCCCCAGTTTGTGCAGTTAACCTCATTTCCCTTCCAGTGCGTAGTGCATGCTTCCCCAATTTCCAGACTACGTGCAGTTCTCCTGACCCTGTGCACCTGGTGATCAGTTCCTGTAGTCCTTTAACTTCCTTATTGTCATGTAGCAGTTTCATGCATGTCTCCAGAAAGGTAGTGAGCATTGAAGGATCCATTCCTGACTCTGGTTGATCCTTACTACCTAAAGTGGAGGCCTCCACGAAGCTCTTCTTAGCTTCCATGAATGTCTCCTTTTCACTTTCTAAGTCAAACTTGGGCTCCTTTTCAGGAGCCTTGCAAAACCACGTAATTTCCTCTGGCTGCTTCCCCGTATCTTCTCTCATGGCCGGACTACTTCTGAGCATCATGTTTACATTCAAGTCTTCTTCGCGCAGCTCAGACCTCATCATTTGTATATTCTGAGTCGGAGGAGGCTCGAATACCCCTTTTTCACGCATCCTCGTGATCAACGTAGGATAGTCTATTGTTTCATGATCAAACTAAGCACAATACATACAGGATATCCTTGTTAGGTTGGTACAATCGCGAGCATAGTGCCCTAGTCCTCCACAATCGTAACAAATTAATTGTCCGTGGCCCCTTCCTGGTCCCATTCTACCTCATCCTTGACCTTGCCCCTAAAATCCAGCGCATGTCATCCCTGCATCTGGGTCAAGGGCTCACATTTCCATCTGCATCCTATAGGTAGGGGTCTGATCCATCATAAGCTCATAATTGTGGCAATTGCACTCATCATGGCCTACTGACCTGCAGAAATTACAAAACAATTGTTGGGGTGTTTGGGTATACTTCTGCAACAAATGACAATTATCTGTCGTGTGTTTTCCTCCTATCTAGAAGATCGTGCACCATAAAGCGGGTGCCGCACTTGGCCCTGCCTATGCCTCTAGTCTCAGCAGCATCGGTCCTCCCCCTACCAAGTAGTTCGCGAACACTAGACAGTGATCCTTGTCATGGCCCTAGCCTTTGCATTTTATGCACCATATTTCCTCGCATGCCTTTGGCTGTGGTGCCCTATCCTGCTTCAAACTTTGCATTTCCAAACACAGATTCTATAGTTGCACATGGATTTATTGAACTCCCAACCCAGGGTCTTGTATCGAGGTTTCATGTAATCTCATTGCCATTTCCAACACTTCAGCCTGGGTGGAAAGTTTCTGCTGTGACAGTGTCATCCTCAAGTGCAGTGTCAAAGATGCTACAAACCATGCGTGATGTTGTCCATCTGTCAATGTCATATTGACCTCGTGGATCATACTCTTCATCTATTGATCAAGATCCCGGGGAGTCTAGCCCGGGAGCATCACGATTTCTTTAAACTCGATGATTGATTGTGTTTTTGACTTTGGCCTGTTAAATTCCCTGTTTAGCACGTTCTGGATCTCTGCTATCCCTACGTTTGGGTGGTCATTAGAGTGCTTGATATACCATGTCAATGCGTGATCCTGCAATGCACTCACCAATGTAGCCTTCTTAATATTGTCGTCCATGACACCTTGTGCTCCCAAAAGTGGATGGGGCATTATAAAGACCAAATGGCATGACCAGGAATTCATAATGGCCTTCATGAGTTGGGAAAGCAGTCTTTGGAATGTCTACTTCCTTCATGCGAATTTCGTGATAGCCTGAGCGAAGGTCGAGTTTAGTAAAGAATTGAGCCCCAATTAGTTCATCCAGTAAATCATTGACAACCGGGATAGGAAATTTATCTTTGACTGTCAACTTGTTGAGGGCCCTGAAGTCTGGACACATACGCCATTCCCCATCTTTCTTGAGCACCAAGACCACAGGCGATGAATAAGGACTAATGCTAGGACAAATGACGCCTACTTCTAGGAGTTCTTTGATGATTTTTTCAATTTCATTCTTTTGGGCGAACATATATCTATATGGGTGCACATTTAGTGGTTGGGCCCCTGGGACCAAAGTAATGCTATGATCATGTTCCCCTCTCGAGGGTGGAAGCTCATGAGGCTTGTCAAAGACCCGCAGATGGTTGTTTAAGATCTGTTGCATCTCAGGATGAATATGAAAAGAAGTGTGTTCGAAGGCCTGGATGTTATTAAATTGGGCTATAATTCCATGGTGGCCCTTTTTTAACAATTTTTCCATCCTATGTGAGCTGATGATAGAGGGAGCACCCGCCTGGAGTCCGCGGAGGGTATGTGTGTGGTTGTTCTGCTTAAAGCTCATATATAACTCTTGGAAATCCATTGTGATTGGGCCGAGTGTGCGGAGCCATTCAGCACCCAAGACAATGTCACATCCTCCCATGTGTATGGAAAATATGTGGGTCTTTAGCAGATAATCCCCCATTTGAAGTTTGACATTTTCACAGCGACCTTCACATTTCATTGTCCCCCAATCAACAATTTGGACTTGGAAATTAGAGACTGCTCTGACAAAACAATGCACTGCTTCATCGACTCTTTGATGGATAAAGTTATGCATATTGCCACTATCAATCAAGACTACTACAGGGCGATGCTTAATAAAACCTCTGATTTTGAGAGTTTGGGGAGAAGAAATCCTTGCCAAAGCATGAAGCGAGATAACTGGTTCGTCAGGTGTAGCTGGGAGCACATTGTCCAGCTAGTTGTCCTCATATTCCTCCTCTAGTTCCTCAAGTGGTGGGGCTTCCTCTGATGAACTATGATCAATAGCATCAATTTGAAAGAATTTGGGTTCCTTGCATTTATGCCTCGGGGAGTATTTCTCATCATAGTAGTAACAAAATCCTTGCTTTCTTTTTTCCACCATTTCCGCTGGTGACACCTTTTGAACCTTAAGTGTTTGGGTAGTGCTTGGAGCCTGGGTGGGGCGACCCTTGGCTATGAAATTTGGACGAGTCGACTGGGTTGCTAACGCGCATTCTACTTCACGAGCTATCTTGCAAGCATCCAGCCATGAGACTGGGTGTTGCAGTCGAATGTGGGCTTGTATGGCTTCTTTGAGACCATTGAAAAAACATTCCAAGTAGAACTCATCTTGTAGACCCCCTGTGCGGAAGGCTAAGGCTTCAAAAGCTGTAATATATTCTTACACTATTCCTGTCTATTGGAGCTTAGTAAGACGATGCAAAAAAATAGATTCATGGTCGAAGTGATCCAAAAGGGCTTTTGCGAATACCTGCCAAGTCACGGGCCTTCCATAGCAACATTGATGCCACTGCCACCATTGCCATCTTTCGTTGTCCAAGTACATGCTACCCACACTTTGCTGAGTTGCATCATCTTTGATGTGATTCAATGTGAAATATTGCTCCATTTGTGCTAGCCATGTGGTCAAATGAGAGCCATCAAATTTATACATGTCCAGCTTGGGTGGTCGCGGCTGGGATTGTTGGTGGTTTCCAAAGAGGTGAAGAGAATGGCTAGACTCGCCCTCAATGTTTTACTTAAAAGCATATGGCTTCGATTGTTCCTCTGACTTGCCCTTTGTGAGTATGTCAACTAAGGTCTGGATCGTCTTCGTTAATGCATCCAACTTTTGTTCAAGGGTGTCGATCTTCTCATTGGCCATAGCTTGAGCTCTGGTTTGTACCATGCACCGATCCAGTGCACTTTCCATTACTCCCAAAAAAAAATTTTTGGGACCAACCAAAATTTTGATGCTAACAAGTGAATGGTACCACATTGCTCAGCTCGTCGACCTGATTCTTATGGGCTAAGTCTCCTATAAGCATCCCGGGAGGGTCTCAGACTTTTTTTTTTTGTTACTACGAAAGGAGTTTTACTCCTCGCTTTGGAATACTACAGTAGACGAATCCTAGAAAAGTAAATTCTGCCCAATGTCCTGTGAGAATCATGCCCAGGTATAGGAGCCCACACAAATAGTCAGATTTGTCTACGAACCCTCAACTGCAGAGTATGAGTAGGAATGTGGCAGTGATCGAACCCCTGCTGCTAGATCTGAATGGCGGATTTGATTGTGGTGACTGCTACAGAACCCAACGGCTAGATTTGAATGGTGGATCTGATAGATCTGAATGGTGGATTTGAGAGATCTGAATGGCGGAACTGATTATGTCAGCTGCGACAGAACCCCACCTGCTAGATCTGATCTGGCAAAGATGATGCGTGATTTAGAAAGAGACAAGGGAACTATGGTCTCAAGGAGTGTCAGGTGCTGCAGATCGCAATATACATAAGGGTCTAACAGTAGTACTCGGCCCAATCTTTCAGGGCACTAACCAAGGAGGATCCATCGTACCCTTAGCCGTACAACTCGACTACCCTATCGTACGCACGAGTAATCTCCTCGAGTGCTGTTCTCGGTGTACTGTGGCAGCAAGACGACCGACGATTTATCTATGGCGAGGTTTCAAGAGAGCCTAGGGGGCTTCCGATATACCCAGAGGGTACTTGGAAGACAGTCCGTGCATGGTTCTGTCTAATGCACTACTACTCGAAGGGGTACCCATAGGAGTTACAAGGGAGTCCAACAAGCATGACCACCTCTTGTATTTTTTGCATGCATGCCTCCCCAGATCCGCAAGTTTATGCGCTCAACAACAGATCCCGTGGTTTAAAGACGCCAGAACATGTCTCTAGCCAAAAAAAATTCTTCTAAAAATAGAGATCTCACCGGCCCTGGAAAATGCTCTGATACTACTTGTTATGCTTTTGACCTGCAAGAAGATACCAGAATACCAAATATGCGAAGAAATATACCCAGAACACCAAACAATAAGAAATAACAACATGTATTTTATTATTCAGAAAGGAAAGCCATGTTCACTTGCCTCTTTGAGGGGCCAACCTCCAATAAAGCTGAGCTCAATTACAAAATAAGACATGATGCTCTTGGAGGGGAGTCTCTATCCTTTATATAGGATTCATACTTGTAATACCATGGGTCAATCCCATGGTTCTTATTAATACCATCTATCTAATACCATTGCCCAGTTGCAACTAACTGTGGTCCCTTCTTTAAATGCGGGTCAACCACTTACAATTATTAATATGGGCTTTATTGACTCTTTACTTAACTATAACTGTGACTCGACCCTATTACATAAATAAGGGGTTAGGGTTGGACCCTAACAGGGGTAGACTTCCTTGTTGCCACAATTTTGCTTTCCACTTTTCTTGCCAACTTGTATGCTTTCTCCAATGAATCAGGTTCCAAAAGATGAACCTCATGTTGAATGTTATCCTTTAAAGTCCCTATGGAGACATCAATCCTCGGCTTCTCTGGAATATCATTTTCCCTTATATTCAATTTTTGAAAGACTTCAATGTGCTCTGCCATTGAACCCTTTTGTTTAAAATTTATTAATTGGCTAAATAAGGTGTTGCTCTTTGTATCCTCGTAATGTGCTATCATTTCCTCCGTGAAAATTGACCACGTGATAAGTGGTTTACGA
>APFE030832012.1:12486-26018 GCA_000404065.3 Pinus taeda
ATTATTTTTCTTTTTTTGCATATCAAACCACAAACATAGTTATACCTAAAAACAAAGCAACCGAGTCAACAAGTACATGTTAAATTTAAGGTAACATGTACTTATTACAAAACACACATGCACACATACACACATGCACTAATAACTCACTTTATTATTAACACACACATATACACACATTAATAATTTTACCATAAATTTCTACCCCAACATCCAATTTTGGAGTTCTTTAGCTCATTTGAAGAGATTGACATGTTTATGCTATGATATTTCTAATGTTTTTGCATAAATAATTGTTCATTTTCAAATTAATAGAAAATGAATGCATGGGCCATGATAGATACCTCAAAGCACTATGTAGTCCCTCTAATAGGTATATTGGTCTTCCAATGGTAATATAGGAACATTGAACAAGTTGTGATTATGAGGGTTTGGTTTCAAGGATTTGATGATCACGAGGGAAGAAAAAACTAGGAGTCAGACTCTAAATGAATCGTCTAAGGCTTGTTGGCCACGAACATGGCTTTAAACCACATGATTCCTCTAAATGAGATACTCAACCTCCAAGTGGATTATAGTTGTTCCTCTAATGCTTTGGATAGTAGGGATAGGTATCAATGCCTTACGAATGGATGTGAGAGGAAAATAAGGTTCTTAGGCCTTAGGTCATGCTTCTAGGTACTAAGCACCATGAATTAGGCTACAAACCACAAAACATTCCCTATATAGGAGATCATTATTCTTACTATGATGTGAGTACTAATATGATGTTTTATTCACTAGGAATGGGTTTCAAACCTTATTTAGGGGAAAAATCAATGGAATTATGCCCTTAATTAAGATTCTTGAGTTAACGTTCCGTGATCAAGGCCTTGAAATGTAACATAGAACATTCAAAGTGGGTCTTTCACACTCAAGTGGGCTATAGATATTATTAATATTATTTATGTAGTAGATATGGATCTTGTGGCCTTAACCATAGTCAACGGAGGAAAATAAGGACTTTACAAAAGGATCTCTAAGGCTCATTGGCAATAAACATGATCTCAAACCACAACAAAGGAACTTCAAAGATGATATTTGGCATCCATGTACACTATGGGTACTATATGAGGTTTGTGTGTTAGGGATAGGTCTTTAGACATTGGTCATAACCAAGGGAAGAAAACAAGGAGCTTCAGCCCTAGGAACACTTTAAGGATCAAAATACATAAACAACACCATAATCCACATGATATGTACTTTTTAGGGGATCATTGTCCTTCTAATGATACAAGGCTTCCATTACAATGTTTTACACATCATGAATCGGTTTGAAGGCCTTAAACATTGCTTTGGGAGAAAACCTAGGAGTTAGACCTTAAAAAAAAAATTGTGGTTTAATGGAAATAATCAAGGCCTTATATTGCAACACATGCCTTTTAAAATAGATTTTTTGAATATGAGTGTGATAGGGATTTTATTAGGAGTTTGTGTGTTGTACAGATGGGCCTTAAGGCCTTAACTATGATTAGGGGAGGGAAATAAGGTCCTTAGTCCCAAAATGAATATTATGTCTTCTAGGATGTAAAATATTCCTTAAGCCACTGAAAAAATGTTTAGAAAGTACATTTGTCCTTGAGTGGGGTTTGTGTACCATTCGGAGTTTTTTCACACAACATTAAGTTTTTGTGCTCTAGTCCTTGAAATAAGATTTAAACTATCATGTATACTTGAATCCTTAGCCTCGTGGAGAGATATGAGCAATATATTTTGTGCACAAGACATGGCCCTTAGGTCTTAGGTCCCTTATGATGGTCAATAAAGAAAAACAAGGATTTTATGATCTCAATTAAGTCTTTTGGGGGTTAGAAGCCATTAATGACACCTTGAACCATAAAAAAACACTTCTAAATGGAATATTTGACCTCCAATTGATATGTTGAAACTATTAGAATGTTTTATACACAATTGATGGGTACTGAGACCTTAACTATGGCCATGGGAGAAAATAAAAGTTCTTGGGAATTAAATGTTGGCATGTATGATATAGTTGTTTGCACAATTGTTGGATGTAGTCTTATTATTTGGCATTGATGTCAACTTGGTAGATGGATGATATCGAGTTGTTTATGCTTGATTGATTGTTTGATTGATAGGCTTGAGTGGTTGTTGGCATTTTTGGCTTGTCGTGCATCTTGGCTTGTGATTATGTTAATTGGATGACATGTTAGTTGCATGGTGCTTTGAAAATGGTGCAGATGCTATGTGTTGTTGGATCAGATATTACCATGGTATAGTTGTTCTTGGGATTTTCATAACCATGGTATTTGCCCATGGTATTGACCAAGATATTACCATGGCATAGGGGTCCATGGTGTCGTTATAACCATGGTATTTACCCATGGTATTGATATGGATATTACCATGGTACAAGGGTCCACGGTATTGGCATAACCGTGGTATTGGCCTGAAATTTACTATGGTACATTTGTCTATGGTATTGGGATAACCATGGTATGTTCGTGTGGTATTCACATGGATATTATTGGTGATATTTGGACGTGTATTCTTATGATTATTTTTGAGTTGTGTGGATTGATTAGGTGGGTTGTGTGATTGATGGTGTGAGTGTATGGGTGGAGTTTAGAGTGTGCAAATTATATTTTATTCAAATTAGAGATGATGCTTGGTTGCTCATGGTGAGAAAGTTTTGAGAACCTAGTCTGAAACATTCTGAAATGAGGTTTTCATGGAGGTGTTGAGGGAATTGAGACTCATAATAGGTAGTGTGTAGATAAGGTGGGTGCCTTCTAGCAAATAGATCAGAATGGGAAGAATATTTCTACAGAGTCCAGTAGTGTTGGGCGAGGTTCCTTGGTCGTGGTGGCTTCCAACGAATGGGTGTTCACAGAGTCATGTGAGAAGAGTCTTTCTGTTTGATTTATCTAGCAGATTGTCTTAGTATTCGAGTATTCCATATAGTGGGTGCTAACTACTCTATGTAAAAAAATGTTAAACATAATAGAAGATTTAGTAGCAACAACAACAGGTGGTTTTTTTCCCTGGAGAGGGTTTTCTACAAGAAAATATTTGTGTCCCCTTATGTGCATGTTTTCCTTGTTGATTATTTATGGTGTTTTAATATGGTGATTCTTTTTCATGCTGGTTTCATAAGTATAACTAATGGATTACTCAATTTGGTGTTTTGGTAAAAGAATTAAAAGTTGAGTAAATCCTATCACTAGTGATTTACACACCCCCCCAGTAGTGATCTAGTTTCCAACAATTGGTATCAGAGATGGATTCTCTCGGTGAAGCGTCATCACTTGTGAGAAGATTGTGGGCCATGGAAAATAATAAGAAGAAGCAGTCTCAGTAAAGGAGGAGCATTAAAAAAGTGAGGAAAATTTCAAATTTAGAAGAACCCCTCTTCTTGTTGGTAAAAAATAGTGAAGGTAAATGTTGTGATCATATTATATATGGTAGTACATTTCCTTATAGTGATGATGATTTTCTTGAGTTTGATGGTTTAGAAGATGATGACTTATCAATTTAGTTTGATGCTTTAGAGAGAAGTGGAAATAACCCTTTTTGTAGAGAAATCAGATGTAGAAGGTGAAAACCCGTGCAAGATTGCAACCATAGAAGCAGAAAACAAATCTCATGAAATGTTGATAGAAAAGATTACATTCAAGAATAGAGATCTAAATAAATTAATCTAGATTCTTAAGGAAAGATAACGTACTTTCAAGAATGAAGTCTCTGATATGAAAATCCATTTGGAGAACATGAAGAAGATGGAAGACGAGGCTTAAAATCTGCTTAAAGATCAGAGTAGAAAATGCAAGAAACTTGAAGCAGAGTTAGAAGAGATCAGATTGAATTTAAAAAGAGAAAATCAGGCATTTGTTGAGAAACCCAAAGCAAAAAATTTCAATAGTAGTGAAGGAGATCACCATCAAAATCAAAAGTTGGAGATGGTGATAAGGAAGAGTTTGTAAAATGTAATTGTTTTAGTTGTAAGAAATTTGGACACACTTAAGAAAACTGAAAAAGAGAAAAGACAAAAGAATGAATTAAAAGGAGGAGGAGATAGATCCCCTAAAATGACAGCCTAAATTCAAGAAAATTGTGGTTGTTACCTGTGCAAACAAGAAAAGTTATCACAATGATCGACTTTGTTTTTGACAGTTATTTTTAAAAGAAAAATAAAAAGGAGAGTATAAGTCCAATGCACATGTGTTTTGCAGAATGGAAAATGTTTGGATTTTTAATGGCGATGTTTTAGTTTTCACATTTTAAAATGGAACTTGTGAGAATTATATTCTTATATAAAAAGCAAGTTTATCAATATGAAACTCAGTGTATGCACAATGCAAAAGGTCTTGAAAGGGAGAGATTAATGCGGTTACAAGGCCCATATTGATTTTATTATCCACTGGAATATAAATGTTGTAGTTATTATGTTAGTGGTTAGTTGTGGTTCTTTGTGTATTTGGTCCACAATTCAAATTCTCATTGGAGGAAAAATAAATAATATGAAGATGAACTTGTAGACATAATTAGATTCTCCTTGTATTTATTGCATTGTATTGTTGATATATTCCAATAGAAACATCAATTGATCAGGTTAGAAATGAAAATCAACGACTATTACCAAAGAAATTACCCATAGTTTTGCCGATAACGCACGGTTATGGAACACATTTATTTTATCTAGTCTAATATGAATGTTGGATGAAATTTAATGCATATTTATCTGGTTCTTGGAAGTTGTGTTGAGCATTATTGGTAAAATTCTAATTGAAGGGTTCAAGGTCAAAGGTATGAGGATCGAGCATAATGCATTTACCTGTAGTTGTTGTTAGATGGTTGATAGGATAAATGTCAGGTTTCTTGGGAAGATGATGAGAGGTGTCGAGTATGAAGTCGGTCGGGAGGATCCTGGAATAGTAAATCAAAACGTCACTGGTGGTACCAAAGGAATTGGATGTGACTGCAATGAATAAAGACACAAAATGGGGATTGGTCATTGAATTTTCATGTTGGTTTGCTTCTCAGAAGGTTGATCATTGTAAATGCAACATCAAGCTAAGTTATAAATCTCTATTGGAAATATAATTCTCTTACAACAGATTTGTGGTTATATGTGTTGTTGAATGCCTAGGATAGTGCTCCCCCAAGAGGGAGGGTTCTGTAATAGCCCTTCTGAAAATTCCATGTAATAATAGTTAATAAAGGAAAAATAATAACCACAGTTGATGGGACACTGATTCAAAGCTAAATGTTGGGAAAGACATCCTAGTGTGGGTGTTCATTTGGTTATTAATATCTAAGGAACTTGGCAAAGGAAATGGCTAAGGCTTTGGAAAGGAAAATGACATTTTTGGCACATTTATTTATGAAAATAATGGAAATTAGGAGAAAAGGAAGGTGAAAGGTCACAAGTTGCATGTGAGGAGGAAATTGAAGGAAAATAATGGAAAATGAAGAAATAAGAGGCCTCATTCATAAAAAGGCTTTTGAGGATCAGTTTGTAACCTTTTGTCATTTTAGTGTTGGAGCTCTCTCATTATTCCGTCTCTCTCTCTTCCATACTCTTGGATACTTAGAGTTTTCTTTGAGCACTCTTGGAGGGTGTGGCATACTTGGGTTTTTGGAGCAAGAAGGAAAATGAAGAGTAGGAAAGCGTAAGAAGACATTGGGATCAACAACTACAGTGGGATTTTCCTGTAGGTACTGAGTTGCATGTATGTTTTCCTCGCTAGTTTTGGCATGCATGTCATATACATGTGGTTTTTTGGTTGTGATTTGTCATTGGCATGGAGGATGGCCAGGATTGATAGTGGATTGCCTAGCCTTGCTATTTCCTAGATAGCATGGAGATTGTGGGTTTATTTTCATTGCTTTTTTTTGGTTGGTTCTCCTGTTTCCTTAGCTTGGGTTGAGTTATTAGTTCTAGAGCCTTAGTTGGAGAAATGCTCTGGAGCCCTGTAACAACTCGGGTTGAGTTACTAGTCCCATAGTCTTGGTTGGGAAAATGCTCTGTAGCCCTTGGTGGGTTGAGTTACTAGTCCTAGAGCCTTGCTTGGATAAACACTATGGATCCCAGTAAAATATGTGGGTTGATTTACTAGTCCTAGATCCTTGGTTGGAAAAACACTCTAGAGCCCTAGAAGGCTTGGATAGAGACCAATCTAATGATGATTTTGTGATGTCTGACCGTTAGCTGGAATCACTATTTGATGGGTCGAGGTGAATGGCCTCTAGAAAGCTTGGATGGTTTTGGATTCATGTGTCATATGATATCCCACATTCATGTTTGGAATATGGAATGTGGATGAATGGATGAAGAGAGATTTGGCTTAGCCATTCTATGGCCAGGTGGAATGTGGAAGTCCCATCCCGTGTTTGGATTTTGTGTAATCATTATGTGGTTATTTATCCTTGTATTTATGTGAGTATTATAGTGGTTTATATGTGGATCATATGCATGTGATTTCATTGGTATTTCTACTACTATTATGCTGGTTATTTATGTGTTTTATGAAAATAGATCTGTATGGATATCATCATGTTTTTACTTGTAAATGAACGAACAATGTGTCTATGACCTAATGGATGAAATGGAAGTCAATGTGTTGAGGCATCAATGTCTCTTAGTGATTCTTAGATAAATATGAGACCCCTATGCTCAGATATGTTATTTACACATGTAGATTACATATTTGTGATATGTTTGATGAAATGCCTGTCATGGCTAGTAGGGGTCTAGTCCAGGTCTCATTGAAGTGATTGCATTTATACTATGATTTCCTTTTTATTTTACCGTTCTAAATATGTGATTCAATTTTAGGCAGTGACCTGGGCTCTGGGTTTGAAAAAGTGGCTCAAATTTTGGGGATGCTGGCACAACACTGACAAAAAGAGTTCATGGACGCTGGCTTGCAGGCCTGTGAGAGGGTCCAGAGGTCAAGTAGTCCAAAATGTTAGTGGGACCTAGGGGTTGGTTAGCAAAAAGGTTGGGTTGGTTCTCAAGGGTCCTAACGTTGATCTTGGATGTATATATGGTGTGTTTATGTTGGTTCTAATTCCTTAACATGACTTAGGAGGTCGAATCATATCATAGTGGCCTCTCATCTCATGTTTAACATAGCGGACCTGTTTCTTGGGTAGATGTGGGAGGAGGGTGTTATATAGAAGGAGTTCGAGATCATATTTTCTCGAACCTCCATCGGAAGTAGACTCCATATGAAATGTGGAAGGGCTTGACAAACCTGTTTTAGAACAACAGTGACCACATGAAGCTAGCACTAAAATAAAATCTTAGGAAAATCAAGATGGAGAAGGGAAACACAATAGAAAATTACTTGACCAAGTTCACACAAAGTCAAGATGAGCTTGGAAGTGTTGGAAGTGAAGCATGCAACACAACAATATATGTGAAGAACAAGAGTCCTTATTGGATTCTCAGGATGAGTACACCATAAGAAAATTTTTCAAGTAAGAAACTAGATGTGGCACACTTTAGGATCTTTGGTTCGTCAATTTACCAACATGTCACCAAAGGATGTAAGGAAAAAGCTAGAGCCAATAGCTGAGTTGGGCATATTTGTGGGGTGCACTAATAAACCTCACAACTATCAGGTGTACTTTCCATCTCATAAGATGATAGTGGTTTGTAAAGATGTGAAGTTCGATGAAGAGAAGGCCATGATATGTTCCCTTCAAAGGGAGCTTTTGCTGCATGGATATTAGGATATTTTAGCTCTAAAGGAAGAACCTCAGTATTATGGGAGCAACAACATGCAGAGGAGTAGAGAGTGGAATCACCCACTCATGCAAAGACTTCCAGAGATGGAAGGTAGCACACCAGAGAGGCTGACAAATTGATCCATGATGCTAGAGAGAATGTGGGAGAACCAACATCACAGTGCAGGAAGAGGAGGTCATGAGATTGGTAGATTGGCTACAAGGCTCTAATGAGTGACAGTGTAGAGATTGATCCATCCTCATTCGAGGAAGTAGTGCAACAACCAGTATGGGTTGATGCCATGGTAGAGGAGTATTTCTCCATTATTAGAAACAGTGTTTGGGAAGTGGTCCCAAGATGAGAAGACAAGTCAATGATGAGTTCTAGATGGATTTACAAGGTAAAGCAGCCAACATATGGGAGTGTGGAGAAACACAAGTCCATATTTGTGGCCAAAGGGTTCTCTCAAGTGGAGGGAATTGATTACAAGGATACCTTTTCTCCATTAGAGGGGTACTCTTCAATCATATATATTCTATCACTTTCAGCACAAATGGGATGGAAGATACATCAGATGGATGTGAAGATAGCCTTCCTCAATGGAGTGATTGAGGAAGAGGTGTATGTTGAGAAGCCGAAAGGATTTGAGACCTTTAATAGAGATTCACATGTGTTCAGACTCAAGCGAGCACTGTATGGTTTGAAACAAGCACCCCATGCTTGGTACACGAAGATTGACAACTATTTCACCAGGTTTGGCTTCACCAAAAATGAATTAGATGTGAACCTTTACCATATTGTGTTTGAAGAAAAAATGTTGATTATAGTATTATATGTTGATGATTTAATTCTAACAGGGGATGAGAAGCTAGTAAAATATTTCAAAGAGGATTTTACAAGACAATTCGAGATGGACGACCTGGGGGTCATGCATTATATCATTTGGTATGGAAGTATGGAAAAGAGATGAGGAACTGTATTTCTCTTAGGGAAAGTATGATAGTGAGATACTAAAGAAGTTCCACATGGAGAGCAACAAATTCATGGAGACTCCTCTAGTAGGGAACTGGAGGAAGGAAGATGATACTTCAAGTGAAGTAGTGGAGGCTACTATTTACATGCAGCTTGTGGGTTCACTTATGTACTTTGTGAAAACATGACTGAACATATGTTTTACAATTAACCAACTTAGTCAAGCAATGGTTAAAACAACCAAACTCTATTGGAAGGTAGCTAAACATGTGTTAAGATACCTTAGAGGAACCTCTCAATTTGGTCTTTGATACAGGCAAACAGAGGGAGTGAAGTTGCAAGGATTAATAGATGCAGATTGGGCAAGGAGTCCATCTGATAGGAAGAGCATATCAAAGGAAATATTCAGTATTTGGTCAGCAACAATTTCTTGGTACAAAAGGAAGCAAATATCAGTTGCACTTAGTTCAGTAGAAGCATAATACATGGTTACTAGTCAAGCAGTTTGTGAAGCTATCTAGATGAGGAAGATCCTTGTTGGGTTATTTGGTTAGAAGATGGATCCTACAGTGATTTACTGTGACAATGAGAGTTGTATCAAACTCTATGAGAATCCATTTTTTCATGACTGGTCCAAGCATATCAACATCCAATATCACCATCTATGAGATTGTGTGCAGAGTAGAATCATGTTCCTGGAGTACATTCCTACAGAGGAACATGATGCAGAAATCTTGACTAAGGCATCGTCAAGAAGCAAATTTGAGTTCCATAGAGGCAGGATTGGGGTATATGATAATCCGTTTCTTGTTGAGAGGGAGTGTTTTAAATGCAACAAGAAAATAGTAAATTAATTTTGTTCTTGAATTAAATTAGGAATAAAATTGTAATTCCACATCACAAGACAACTTGTACGGGTTAACTAAGTTAAATTGACTTAGTTCTCTCAGTTAGTTCAAGTTGAGGGTCTAACTAGAGTCATGTAGAGTGTCTCCTACATTATAGGAGCCCTGGTTGAGTTTATTTTAAGGTTTAATTAATTAATTTAGTTTAACAGAGTTGAAATCAATTAAACTAGTTCCAATTGATGGAGGAACTAGTAAGAGGTCAAAGAATGGTGTGCTACTTCATGTGTTCAACTAGTTAACTTATGATTCACTCATAAATAATTTATGCATGTCAAATCTTAGAATTAACCCAGTTGAGATTGGAGTTCAAGGACAATGTACAATCCACTGTATAATCATTTGAATTTTACAGGTGGTGCATACAGTCAGAGGAAGACCTATGATGATTTCACAATTCATATTGAGGAATTTCCCTAATTAATAGGGGGATAATTCCCAAGGAAACAATGAAAGGAATTAGGGATTTGGGAAAGCCAAAAATTGGTTAAATATTTCCCTAGGCTTGTCTAGGAAGCTATGAGACAAATAAAGATAATGTAGAGGTTGCTCGAGCTTGAGAAAAGCATTGTAATCTTCTCATATTTTCTGATTAATGCAATATACATATAGTAGGGGTTTTTATCTATGGCTTTCCCTAGGAAATCATTATATAATGTGTTGATTGAATTATTTCTCTTGTATGCTTCATGATTTCACGATTGTTTAATTGTTTCCGTTGATAAGTAGAGTAGATTCAAGGCTTTTTTTTTTAGTAAAGTACAATTAGCACTTTGAATCTATAGGGTATTTATATAATACATTAAATAGAGTGATTGAATAATACTAGATAGATGTTGTAGATATTTGGCTTGTGTTGATTGTTTTTGCAGATCATAATTATAGTGATTAGAGCTACAATTGGAGTTTACAAGTCAAGAGGAGAGAAGAGATTGCGACAGATCACAAGTACACATCTTTCCATTCTCCAATTTCTCTAAGGGGAACTTTATATTATTTGATTTTTGTTGTTCTAGACCAGGCTACTAGGTCAAAGGAAGATACTTCTGGTTGCAGTCATAAATTTCATATAACAAATTGACAACTCCACTAGGGAATGATTCATTCCCTTAGGGGTTTCCTTGACTTTATTCCTTGTTAGACCTCTTGAATGGACCTCGGGTACCTCACTCAGTTTGAATTGACCCTAGGAAGACCTGTCATTAAGATTCATTCGATTTTTTTGTTGGAAACTGGATTTTCCTTGATCAACACTCCCCCTGGTCTGCTGACAGACCATTGTAGTGTAACCTAGATTTCTCTGCACTTGCATTGCAAAGCACTGACAACCTCTCCGCACTTGCGCTAACCCCTATTTCATGTAAAAAAAAAATATTTGTATGCTTTGCTCTCTAATTAACTTGGTTCTAGTTGGTCCTCCTTATGTCCCTGAGTGTGTTTTGGTCTCTCGGGATCCTTCATCTTGTTTGATTTTGGTTTTGAGTGCCTTAGATAAGAATTTTTTTAGATTTTGCTTTGTTATTCTCATTAGTTCATCAAAAAAATGATTGCTTGATCATTGGGTTGCTTGAAGGAACTGGTGTTTCAGTTATCATTCTGAATATTTTCTTTTATCAGTGATTAGGTGAATATCTTAGTTTTCATCTAGAAATTAAGTGGAATTGAAAAGAAAAACATTATGCATCATGCATTACATCTTGAGTTTTGTGAGTGAAATTATAATTAGGAACATTTACATTAGGGGAAGTTCTTAAAAATCTTGTTTGTTTCATCTTGTATGTTGCATATTCTTTGTTCTCTTCCCTCCCATATATAGATTTTCATTGAAAATAAAAGTCATTTCATCATGCTAGCTTTCATTTTAGGATATTCAGGTGAAATTCATGGCAAGCCTTAAAAACTGAAACTTAATTCAAGATAGACTTTAAAATTTATTGTATGCACTTAAGGAGCATTTGTAATATTAATGAAAACATCTAGAGGTCTACGCTAGAGATGTGTTCTAGCTTCTATAAAAATAGGAGCTATCATTTTTTGCAGTGTTGCATTTTCGGGGTGATATCTCGTTCCATGTATGTAAGTGTATCAGACCATTTTCCATGTACCTTCAGGTATATTGGATGGTGCTCCACGCATGAAAAGTACACAGGAACACTCTCATTATACAATTACGCATTAGAAAACACTAACATAGATTACAGTTCCACGTACCATGGAGTATATTCTTGAAGTCCACCATAGGTTTCTATCCTCTCTATAGGTAACTAAGTCAGACACCTTGTACACTATGATACACTGAACACAACATTTGGGGAAATTGCCCGCCTGTACATAAAACCTTGGTTCTCCAAGGTTGTATCTTGCAGTTCATAGTTGCTTAGTAAACATTTATGCCTAGTTTACTATTGGGTTATGTTATATTCTTTCCGCGTAGTTAATAGGGGGTTTGAAGGGCACCCGTAACCCACTTTATGGAGTCCGGGGCAGTGCCCCAGAAAATTTTGGTTTTGGATCCTATGTTAGGTTGGGCGGACGCACCTATGGTTTTGTACATGAATTTTCGCACATGTTTTTTGGACGCAATGGTTTTCAATCCATGGTATTGGATGCTTCGGCATGTATAAATATGTATTGTAACATTGAAAGGGACATAATGAAAAATCAAGCTGGTAGTCCCGGTTTTGGGATCCAAGGGAAAGATTTGTGTATATGTGTTATGATCTTGCATTGTTTATTTTCTGTGTTTTAAAATTCGTATCCAAGTAATTTCTGTATGGGGTTAAAACCTACATTTGGTATCAGAGCTGTTTTGGCTTCAAGGGGATGCCTTTGTTGCTGAGGGGTTTCGCTCGAGCCTGTGGTAGACCCTGTTCAGTGGGAGATCTACGAGATCGATCTGGTGGTGAAAGAAGATGGTGAGCAGTGGAAAGATAGAGATCGAGAAATTTAATGGTCAGAGTTTTAAGTTGTGGAAACTCAAGATGGAGGATCTGTTGGTGGATAAATACCAGTGGATTGTAGTAGATCCGGGTACTAAACCAACGGGAGTGTCCGATGAAGAATGGAAGAAGTTGGATCGAAAGGAAAAGAGCACAATATGATTGTGTGTCTCAGATTCTGTATTGCTGAATGTATCAGGGGAAGCTATGGCGAAGGCTTTGTGGGACAAGTTAGGGACTTTGTACCAATCTATGTCTCTGGTGAATAAACTATTCCTGCAGAAAATGTTGTATAACCTGAGGATGAAAGATGGAGACTCGGTGACAAAGCATCTGAATGCATTTAATACTATGGTAACTCAGTTAGCATCTATTGATATTAAAATTTTAGATGAAGATAAGTGCATCAGTTTGTTGTGTTCTCTACCAAATTCATGGGATAGTCTGGTTATTATAATAGGTAGCAATGCAACTGCCTTTCATTTTGATGAAATAGTCTCATCCTTGCTGACGGAGGAGATGAGATGGAAAAATATGGAGAGCCAAAATGGTGATGCCTTGTCTATACGAGGGTAGACCCAGAACATAAACAAAAATAAGTCATCGAGTGGGAGATCTAAATCTCCAGGAAAACCTGTAAAGGTGGTGTGCTAGAAATGTGGAAAGGAAGGGCACTACAAAAGGGACTGTAAATCTAAAGCTCCCGACAAAGGAAAGGGATCTGATGAGGCTCCTTATGCAGAGGGTGAAAACCACCTCAGATGAAGGTGGGCATGTGTACTTGGCTTCTTCAAGTACACATGTAGATCATGAGGCATGGTTGATTGACTCAGGTGCATCCTTTCACTTCACTCCCCATAGAGAGTGGTTCTACGAGTTTGAGAAATATGATGGTGGTGATGTCTTCTTGGGGGATGATAGGAAGGCTAGAATCGTTGGTCGTGGAAAAGTAAAGTTGAAGTTGCAAGGTGGAAGGGTTAG
>APFE030832012.1:29659-52352 GCA_000404065.3 Pinus taeda
TTCTGTACGGGGTTAAAACCTACATTTACCCTCTTTGATTTATTTTTTGTGTTAATTGTTAGTGGGTATGGACACCTAAAACAACCTAATTTACCTCCTATTGGGAACCCTCCTCTTGGGGGGAAGTTTTCCCCATATTATCATCCTCTTTCGGCAGGGGGAAACCCATTGTAGGGACATTTCCATCTCTTCAAGTTAGTGCTCAACCTCAAATGAGCCCTCTGCATTCGGGAATGGCTGCTAAATTTTGGCAACCTATTATGCCTATACAACTTGGTTCAGTTGTGGCTTCATCTTTAGCTTCTCAACCTATTCCACCTACATATCAGATTTATTCTCAACAACCTATATCTCAACCTATTCAAACTCAAATGAATGTGAGCCAACCTCTATAGGCTGTACCTTTAACTCAACAAATTCCATCGGCATCTGGAGCATTCCAAGACATTTATACCCAACCTTTTCAAGGTAACTTACAATCATAATAGTTACGACAGGACATTCCTCAAACTCAAATGGGTCAGAAGGTCTATGGCATTGCACAGGCTCAACCAGAACCTAACCCACCTTACGTTGGGATGATGCAAAATACCATAAGGGAAAAATATCAATCGTATCAAGGTATCCATCAAATTCCCTACGGTTAGCAAGTCCAAATTCAGTCATTTCAAACTTTAAAAGGTTATCCTGAACTAGACACCAAGGTTATGTGTATACTGGTTATAAAAATCCTCCCTATCCCGAGACACATATACCTATTTCTCAGGCTATCCCATATTATCCAGGGTATCCTCCACGGGACCTCGACAAGAAGTTTCCATTTTTAGAAAACCTTGAATTGCTAGATTTCACTAGACTCACCAATGATCCCATTGCCCATTCTCCTTAGTGGTTTGTTATTCCTACGAAGTTGCTTAGTGATATTCCTAACTTTAATGGAAATCTTGGAGAATAGCCATCCATGCACATGATGACTTATCATTTGTGGTGTTCTTTGAACTCCCTCAATGATGATTCTGTTCATTTACGTCTTTTCTAGTGTACTCATCGGTACAACAACAAAATGGCATATTGAATTACCTCGAGATTTGTTTGGTAACTTTAGTGTCTTGGCTACCACATTCCTATCACAATTACAGTTACCCATTAGATATGAGAATGGAACTAAAATTATAACCAATTTCAAATAGTTTAATATCACTCATATCTCTGATTTCATTCATGAGTGGCGATGTCATCATCCTTTGGTTAAAAATTTTGTTCCTAACCAATTGTTAGCTGAATGGTTCATTAAGTTTCTTTTTCCATCTATCACAGAAGATGTCACCAAAGGTGGAGTCATAAACGAAGCGTAGGTAATTGGTCATGCCTAGTATTTGGATCTCATATATACTCAATCTTACATGCTCTATCATAAGATACAAAGGCAAATATCCACATCCAGGAAGTAAGAAGAAAGGAAAAGTTAAGAAGAAGAGATACAGTCCTCCAAAGGATAAACAAAACAATTAGTATTATGAAGAAAAGTGGAAACCTCATTACCCATATTTGATCTGTAATGAGGATCATTTCACTCATGATTGTCCACACCAGAAAAAAGTGAATCAATTCCTTAAATCATCAGCTACAAACATGTTTCCAAATTAGGAGACCAATATGGTTTCCTGGGATCCCACTTCCTATAAGTTAGTTTTGATGCTTTCCTCTGATAATCCCAAAAATGATGTTATGGTCACCACGCAAAGCAAAGACTATGGTAATGTGAATCCCTCAAATGGTCATGCTATTAAGCAACCTACCAGTTTGACCTCATCTCCATTAGATCCTACTCCAAATGTCATACCTACTGATTTGATGATAAAGCCTCCCAAAGGAATTATCCATAAATCAAAATTCAACCCTCATGCAAGAGATGCTAAAAATTATAACATAGTTTATGGATTTGGCTCAAGATCCATTAGCTATGATGACTATTGAGGTGTTGCAAAATTTCCAAGCCCAAAAGAAGGCTTTGTTTCGGCAATTGGATGTATTGATACCTTAGATTCCAACCTAGTAGTTTTTAACCATGAGAACTTTACACCTCGGCTTCTAGCTCAATTCGATTTCATGATTCGTGTTGTTTTCTATGGTAAGAATATCCATCATTCCATTGTGGACAAAGGAGCCCCAACCTGTATTATGTCCATGTATTGCTGGAAGGCTATTGGTTCTCCCCAATTAAGTCATTCACCGACCACTTTGAAGTATTTTGATGGAAGACGCTATAAACCATGTCAAATTTTGAATTCTATATATATAGGTAGAATTAGGTGGAAAAATTGTATCAGTAGAAGTTGAAGTTATTGACAGACTAGACTACTAGATTATAACTTTCTACTAGGTCATACATAGGTCTATGCCATGGATGCGTTTGTTTCAACACATTTTAGAACAATTGCTTTTCCTCATAAAGGTGTTATTGTAGCCATCGATCAAATCAATTTCTTTTCCATTGATTCTTCAGTTACTGGAAGTGTCCCTCTAGTGGGGGAAACCCCTCACCCATATCAACATGTTGGGGTTGGACTGCTTAAGGATTCCTCTCTCATGGGAACCTTTTCACTTCATCCTCCCAGACTTCCCGATAGATCTACTTCGGTTGCCTGTATTAATATGATATCTTCATGTACTACTCCCATTGATCCATGGGTGGTTCTAGATCAATTTAACATCAATAGTTTTGGTGACCAATGCCACTCAGCCCCCTTGAGCTTGATTACGAAGCCATCTATTCGTCTTGCATGACTTATTATGATCCTTCCTCTTATATCAATTGGTTTGGTCATTCTTTAGATTATGTTACATCTTCTGATCCTTTCTCTCATACATTTTCCACCAATGAGAGCATCATAGATATCATGATTTTTGATGATGCACCATGGGACGAATGTCATCATCATTCCTCCTTCCCAGATTCCTTCAAGGACAATATTAGTGAACTTTCTCAACCCAATATCATTGAGATGTCTACGAATTTTGCATCCATATACGATGTCAATTCTAAGAAGAACTTGTTGAACATTGAAGAGACTATCCCTCTCAACATTTCAATTAAACTCAACATTATCGAAACTATACATATCAATGCATCTTTCTCTCCCGATGAGGTCAAGACTTATAAAGCCCTATTCTAGGAATTTAGAGATGTCCTTGCCTAGTCTTATGAAGAAATGTCAAGTATCAATTCGAACACCATCGTGCATAAAATTAAGATGTATCTTGATGCCCAACCAGTCCATTAGCACCTCTGTCCGGTCCATCCCAAGAAGGCTGCCACTCTTAAAGCTAAAGTTGAGAAAATTCTACACATTGGTTTCATCTATCCTATACCTTTAACCGGTTGGGTGTCTAACATTGTTCCTGTTATGAAGAAACATGAAACAATTCTTGTGTGTGTTGATTATTGGGAGATCAATCATTCTTGTTCAAAGGACAATTATCCCACCATGTTCATCGACCATATTATTGATTATTGTTTCAGTTGTGAAATATTTTCATTTATGGATGGCTTCTCCAGCAATAATCAGATCAACATTCTCCCAGCGGACCAACATAAAACCACATTCATTTGTCCATGGGCATATTTGCATATAAAAAACTCCCTTTCAGCCTAAAAAATGTTGGGGCTATGTTTCATAAGGAAATGAATTATGCCTTCCATGCCATCAAACATATTGTACAACCCTATTTCGACGATATTCCTGCTCATTCGTGACATCAAGTTGATCACACAATGCATCTTAGGTCCATAGTTTTGTGATGTAGACATTATAACATTCGACTCAATCCACACAAATGTGTGTTTTTTCTAAGTTTTTGTCAACTTCTTGGTTTTTTTTGTATCAAAACATGGAATTTGTATTGACCCATTGAAATCTCAAGTGATCATTGATCCGCCTGCCCCTTCTTCCCTCCCTTAGCTTCAACGACTCCAAGGGAAGGCTAACTTTCTTTAGAGGTTCATTCCCAACTACACTAAACTGACCAAAGCATTTAATCACTTGTTAAAGAAAGGGGTTCCATTCCATTGGGATGATGCTTCTCAAAAGACGTTCGATGCCTTGAAAGATGTACTGATTCAGGTATCCTTCTTGTTATAAACCCCATATTACCAATATGATTATTTCTTGTATCTCGCTGTTGTAGTTACTACCATTGCTATGGTATTGGTTCAAGAGGATGATGTAGGAACTGAACATCTTATTTATTAATTGAGTTGGAATTTGAATGATACTGAAGTCTAATACACTCATGTCGAAAAGTTAGATTTGGAGGTTATCAAAGCTGTCGAGAGATTTCGCAATTACATACTGCTACACAAAACTATGGTTGTTTCAGATTGCAACCTCATTATGTACATCTTATCGTGACAGTTGCTTGGGGGAAATACTCTAAGTGGATTTTCATCCTACAAGAGTTTGATTTGGAATTCATCAAATCGAATTCGAAGAAATACTTTGTTTTTGCTAAGCTAATTTGTGACCTTCCCGCTACTAAAACTGAATCAATGTCTGTTGATTCTATTCCGAGCGATTCATTGTTTCTGATCTCATCATTTAACCCATGGTAAGGAGACATTATCATCTATCTCTAGACCCATAATTGTTGGCCAGATATCTCTCGCTTCAACGAAAGATGTCTCTGATATCAAGATAAACATTACATTATAATCGACAACACTCTTTATCGCCGTTGTATTGATATGGTTTTTTGAAGGTGCCTCACCCATGAGGAGTCTGAGAAAGTCTTAAATGAAAGCCATTTTGGGGCATGTGATGGTCATTTTTCTGGCTAAACCACCGCAGAAAATCTTCTGCATGATGGTTACTTTTGGCCCACCATATTTCGTGACTGTATCCTCATTGTATAAAAGTGTCATGCATGCCAAATATATGATCATAAGACCCGTCCTTTGCCCTATCCTTTGCATCCTGTTATCATCGTTGGTCCTCTTGAAAAATGAGGCACTGATTTCATGAGATGTAACCCTCATTCATCCAGGGGGCATGGCTATATCATCGTAATGGTTAACCATTTTACCAAATGGGTTGAGGCAATGCCTACGTACAATAATACTGCTGAAAAAACGGCTCTATTTTTATTCAAACATGTCATTGCATGGTTTGGTGTTTCACATGCTGTTGTTACGGACCATGGAAAACAATTTTGCAATCACATGATGTCTGAACTGACTGCCAAACTAGGACTTTCCCATGAAATTTCCACTCCCTACTACCCTCAAGTGAATGGGCAAGTTGAGGAAATCAATAAAGTTCTCAAAATGATGCTTCAACCTATGATAGGGGTCCACAAATCGGACTAGCATATTATTATTTATGCACATTTGTGGGCGTACCAAACCTCTATTAGGACTGCTACTAGTTTCACACCATTCCAGTTGGTTTATGGTTTGGAAGTAATGCTTCCGATTGAATGTGAAATTCCATCCCTCAAACTTCTTGTCGAACTCCTCCATTCCACTTTCGTTGAAGAGGAACGTCTCTTACATCTAACACGCTTAGATGAAACCCTTCATGATGCTGCAATGGATACTGAAGCCCATAAGAAACATAGCAATGCATCCTATTACAAGAGTTTCAAGCCTTGTGTCTTCTCGGAAGGATACCTTGTCTTGTTATATGCTTAAGATTATGATAAATTAGGATTGGGGAAGTTCAAGAAAATGTGGTTGGGTCCATATATTGTCAAATGTGTTCTTGCTAAAGGGGCCTATCAGCTAGTTGATTTCGATGGAGTTCCCTTAGCACATCCTAGGAATGGGTTGTACCTTAAGAAATACTATGCTTTAGTTTTTGCATAGTGCCATGTGTACATACTGTATATAGGTGTTTTTGAGTGTGTTTACAATGTGCTCCCTTTAGAGTATCCTATGTTTATGTTAATCTTGTTTACATTTTGTTTGTAGATGTCGGCATCCCTCAAAAAATATGTTGGTTATGCTGATGGTTCTAGTCATAGTACTCAGAACCTCTCTTCCACAACTTGGCCTATATATTTTCCAAATTGCGATTTAGTGTGTTTACAAGGAATTTGTATTGTTCTCTCTACAAATAACATTGTAGAGTATAGCACAGTGATCAAACTATTGTCTGATGCTATTTCCCATGGTATCCACTATATAGTTATCAGACTCGACTTACAACTTGTAGTACTACGATTGACTAATGTATATTCGGCTAGAAGTCCAAATATGTTTCATGTGTTCATGAGGGTTCACCTTTTAGAAAGATATTTTGATTTCATCTAGTATCAACATATTTATAGAAATCTAAATACATAGACAAATGCATTGGATAATCATGTTTTAGATAGAAATTTGTGACAAATGTAAATTAATTCAATACACATCACATACATTGAAAGAAATAATAGGACCATAAGAAACACTGAAGATAGTTATATATATATATATCAAAGTTTTTGGTTTTACAAAATTTGTGCCTGAGACACATGTGGCCACACGCTCTAAAATATACATGCAATCAAAATATGGCTATAAGCCTCCTAGTAGACTAATCATAGTCCTCATGGTAACACACCATTTCGTGAGCCTTCTTGCATAGTAGCCAAATGATATGGCGAGGCACACCAATAGTTGTAGTCTCATAGGGATCTCATCAAACCTAGGCTTAGCTATGCCATGGGTCAACCCCTCCATGTGATGCTCAGCCTCTGCAAGGGTCTCAGCCACATTGAGATACTATAGTACCTCTCATCTTGCTACAAGAACATATACTTCTACTAGTTCCTATTGGGGGTCTCCTGCATGATGAATATAAGAAGAGACCATAGGTCAAATAGGTCCAATACCTACATGTGTAAAAATCAATAGTTTAGTCTCAGATACATCAAAAAATTAGAAAAAAAAATTCCAAAACTTAAAAATCTAAAAATGGTCAAAATGTTGTACCTATGGAAGCCCATCGCTTGCCATTAGGAAGCACAAGCTCTAAGTCTTTATAGAAATACATCCCTGGGTATGGATAGTCTTCTATCTTAATCAGTTGCATGCACAACCATATGAATAAGACTGGCGTGAATCTCATTGACGACGGACCTGCATTTCTACACATGAGAACCACCCATCTCCTCATCTATGGGAATCTCGGATCTGCGGGCTCGAGCAGGATATGTTGTGGCTTGAGCAATGGAATCCACTCTAAAGAAAAGGAAACCAAGATCGAACCATAACCAAATTTCTTTAACCGTCTATATTTTTCCTTAGTCAATCGCTCCTTCTTGTTTACTAGTACTCCCTCACTCAAATTGAAAACTGTCGGCTTCAAACATTCTAGAGAATATTACATATGTGACTTGTTCGCTACATGTAGAGTTGCACTACCAGCCAATCTGGAAATAATAAATAGGATCATTCTTAAAAGAAAATAGACTACATCCTTGATGTCGATTTTTCCATCCTTACTCAGTTGGGATCTCGGTTGACAATGTGTAATGATGTAATCTTTGACTATCTCTCCACCACTCCTTGAACTAGATAAAGAGATGGGGGCACATTGCCTTGACAAAGTATTCAATAAATATATATATTATACTTGTATTTCCAAGATATGTGCACCTAGTTTGAATTCATGTGCTTGAACATCCCATGCACGGACTAGATATCTCAATAATTCCATCTATTGTCTCATACAAGGAAGCCAGAAGAATTTTAAGAGTCCCAAATCTCTTAAAACCTAGATTGTGGTAGGATCATTAGGTGCATTCAAAACTTGTTCCTCAGGTTCTCTTTCCCTCCATATAAAAGCCATTTTGTTCCAAAAGACACTTGAAACATCATAAGAAGGATCGGTAGGATGAATTTCATGCAAAAAACTAGAGAAATTTGAGGCAAAGAAGTAAAACAAGGTTAGGAATTACGCCCAACATACCCTCCTAATGGAAGATAGTGCATATCAATGCTCTCCCTAGTGCATTTTTCTCCTATTCAATGCACCTTTCGACCTTCTAGGGGTGCGTTGGACCTAGGGAGAGGAATTAGAGCCCTAGGGCCCTCGAAAACTTGAAAATGTGCATGAAATCACAAAATGGAACCATGAAAGGAAAGAGAAAGGTTATAGCTTCTACCTTGAAGTGATGGAACTTGAAATGTTCCATTGGATTGGTAACAATCAGCTACAAAAGATTGGGGGAAAAAACACTAAGAACTCACTCTCTAAGAGGTAACATTGAAATGGTAAAAATGAGTTACTATTTGACTATTTTATGGTCATTTTCATCATTAATTTTTTAATGTTTTGACCCAAATATGACTCAATTTTATCATGAAAAGGGTATTTTTAATATTTTGGCGGTGTTTTGAGTAGGATGACAACTGTTTTAACGGATTTGATGATGTCTGAATTGCAACAGGTCATTCTGACCAGGGAGCAAACGTTTAACTTTTTTTCAAACTCTATAAACTTATGAAAAAGGAACCCCATGGAGTACTCTTTCATATCTTTTTAGACCCCCAAAATATGAAAATATTGTCGATATTTGTGTTTTCTAACACGTTAAAGTAAATGAAAATACATCTACTGAGTATAATTTCAACCCTTTTCTGAAGTAATATAGACAATTTATGAAAAAGGAATACTTTAGTCAAACATGGATAAGAGGTTCTCCCAAGTATTGTTTTCTACCCTTTTAGACTTAAGATACTACTAACAAAAAGGAACATTTGGAGTTTTCTTTTTTGCCTCTTTTTCAAACTATCTAAACATGAAAAATATGTCGAGTTAGACTTTCATTGGACTCGTAAAAAAATCAAACAATGATGGACTCATCGAACATTATGGGACATTATGGGACCAAACCAATCCTTCTCGAGGTTCATTAAATATACTTAAATGTATTCATTCAAAGGATGAAGTTATAGATCAAGCATATGTTATCCTCCTCAATCTTGTTAAAAACTAAAGAGCTACTGATGAAAAATGGTTAAGGAAATTGGGAAAATGGGAAACTCTGCCTATTATGTCAATGAGTCACTTTTTAGCATGACACTCTTCCACTTCATCTCCATGGATGTTGGGTTGGGTAATATGCTTGTATTTTGGTTCATCATATCATTTTAAAGCCTCCGTTTTCTGTTTTGGGTCAATGCTACCAACTCCATTCAGTGTCACTGATGTGTTCAAGAGAAGTCATTCAATTGATATCTTCTACAATACTATTAACAATTCATTCCATGTATTTCATTCCTGAACGAGTTCCATATCGATTTCAATCTATCTCAAATATTGATATCCATTTTGTGTCATTAATGGGGGATACATCAAGGCCCTCCTACAATGGGTCACTTCCTGTTGACATTAACTCATTATCCAGGAAGTTGAATTAGAAGTCTTCCTTTAGTGCCTTGGGACTGGTATATCCTCGCTCTCCGCAACATGTTTTCATCATTAACCTTTGATTGAAATATTCTGTGTGGTGTTCAATTTCAACTCATTCATTCACACCATACAGATTTTACTGTTGTACCTTGAGATCCATTAACGTCATCGTTGGTTTCTCTCATTTCTGTTAACAAATTACATCATTGGTCGATAAATAGATGGTGTCTGCCATGTTTGACTCCAACTCCTTTGTTTGCATGGTTAGACTCATACATTGGGCGATCGGGTGAATGAGATAGAAGACCCTGTATCTAGTTCCATCCATCTAGGCTGTGATTTTAGGATTAATGAAAGATTACAAAGCATGGTGGCTATGATCATAAATATAGTCATCCAAGCATGGATCCACACTTCATCATCAATGGATATGACATCTTGATCATTCTACATGTAATGTTAGCTCATGTGATGGGTGTGGGTATGCCTCCCTCAACAAAGATATCATGATGACAATGTATTGTAATAGATGATGATCTGACCAGTTGTTCTTGATCCGAACTTGTCACAAGGTAAAGAAATTCAGTCATTAGTTTCCATTTCTGACTTTGCGCTTTAGGGGGCAATCTGTTATAGGCCATTTTGTCACATCTGGTCAATAGGCCTACAAACTGGATCAATCAACATCTGTGAACACCTTGTCATCATTTCTACATAAAGCCCTAAGCATGAATCTTCCAAATCCATGAGTTTTTGGGTCTAGCTGCTTCATTTCAGTGCTTTGAAGGCCCAGTGCACTCTAATCCTTTAGGGACCTACGTTTAGTAGAAGGTTTCCTAGTTATGCACCAACGCCAATCAACAATAGGTTGTCCCTCGTTGGGGGTGTGGTGATTCTAGAAATTTGGGAAAAATAAAAAGGATCCCAAAACTTCCTCTTCCAGATGCTTCTAGGAGTTGTTACAACCATTTACCTTGGATAAGAACTTAGAATCCTATCTGATCCTACCTTGGAGATTTCACATCTTATCCCTTGAGCTCATCCTCCCCTCCTAAGTCAATCTCAAAACTAGATTGGTGAATGGATAATAATTCCCAAACTAACATGCTCTCAAATAAATCTACAACCATCTACAACATCAAGGTTCGATTTTGGAGACTAATAAAACCCTCATGCTACTTCTTTGAAACTAAGAGAGTTATCATTTCCATGCATTAGGGTGACCTTGAGGTGTGCTTTATGACAAGGAAGGACAAGTCAACTTGGGGAGATCTCTACAAGATCAGCTTCCATTTTTTGTTGTAAAATATCTCCCTTTAATATTAATACATTAAGAGTATAGCATTTTCCTATATGTGTTATGTTATGTTTACATTCATATATTTTAATGCTATATTGATCCATTGAATAGAGTGGTTAGATAATACTATATAGATGTCGTAGATCTTTGAATTTTATTGACTATTTGTGCAGGTTCTAATTATAGAAATCAGAGCTATGATTGGAGCTTACAAACTGAGAGGAGAGAAGATCTTGCAACAAATCACAAGTAAGCATGTTTCCATTCTCCAATTTATCTAAGGGGAACTTTATATTATTTGATTTCTATTGTTCGAGACCAAGATCTTTGAATTGTGTTGATTATTTGTGTAGGTTCTAATTATAGAAATCAGAGCTATGATTGGAGCTTACAAATTGAGAGGAGAGAAAATCTTGCAATAAATCACAAGTCAACATATTTCCAACCTCCAATTTATCTAAGGGAAACTTTAGATTATTTGCTTTTTATTGTTGTAGACCAGGCCACTAGGTCTAGGGAAGACAATTTTGTCCCTAGGTAAATTATGTATAATAGAATGAATCTATGTTTGAGTGGATGTATGTATAATAGAATGAATCTATGTTTGATTAAATACGCTGATCCTTTCCCTATTATTTGTCCCATGGATTTGACTGGGAAAAGTAGATAAAAATCAAAACACTTACCTCATTGTAAAAAGGAAAAAAAAACCAAATTATAACTTTATTTTAAATTTTATTATTATTATTTTATTATTATAAAAATAATTAATATATGAGTTAAACATATACACATTTAAAAAAACACAAGATTCTTAACCATGGATATTCAACCCCACTTTACCATGGAGATTCTTAACTTGTAAATAGGTTATGTTACAATACCATGGGCCAAAACCATGACTTGTTAATACCACATGCCCAAAAACCCATAACTCATGTTCACATGACATATGTTTTAATCAATAAATATATTTAAAATGGTTGAAATAGAATAACTATTTTTGAGGTAAATCTCAACCTTTGATTGTGACTACTGCTAGAATATTCGAAAATATTGGTTGAGGATAAATCCTTACCATCCACCTAATATATATATATATATATATATATATATATATATATTATATATATTATATAATATATATATATAAAGCTCTATTCCAAAAAATACAAACCTATCCACATAAAAATGTATGTGTGTATTATTTATAGGACATATCATTAAATTTTAGAAATGAGTATTTATGGAGTTTAGGTTTCATTATATGTATTTTTATTTTATTTTATTGCTAGTGATTACATGTTAATAATGGCCTCTCACTAATATAAATGTGGAAAAACAACGATATATTGGTTTGGGAAGATGGTTTAGGATGATGAAATTTAGGAAATAAAATCAACATGGAGAGAATATGAAAATTGAAGTTTTCTAATATAACTTTTTCCTAAATGGGGTGTTAGAGAGTGGATAAGTGAGAGCGCACATGGCCATCACCCTGCCAAGAATAAATGAGGATGGACATGGGAAAGCTCCCCCTCCTATACAATGAATGTATAATTGGTATGAGGTGACTCATGCTTACACAAGATGCCATAATTTCATAAAATCATGGTAGCATAATGAGTTTAATTCCAAGGGGAATGACTATCAATACAAAGATCAATTTTTCTAGTGGTTATTTATAGGCACTTGGAGTTATTATGAACCTATATGTCCATGTGAATCGATTATCTCACACATTGGAGGATGTCAAGTTTTCATACCAAGGATTTTCAATATGAGACAAGGGATAAATTATGGTTTAGGTTTCAATGCGACTAGATATCTCAGCCACTCATGGCCCTTGGCACCCACTTTCATTGTTTGTTTCTGGAAGGAAGTTACCTTATGGTTAGATTATTCCCTTTGTCTTTAATGATGGTTGTCTTTAGTTATTTCCTCTTGGAGTGAGGCTCCCCTAAAACATTTATGTTAGCCTTTCCTCTCACCAACTTCCCTATTTCTTCATGTTCACATCTTCTTTTTCATTATCACTTTATGGTGTTCATTTCACATCCTTCCCTTCTCCTCAAGTCCTTATCCTTATTCTTAGGTATAGCTATTAGCTGAGATTCGATCTTGAGTCACCTTGCATCCATTCACATTTGTCCCCTCTTCTACCTCCCTCACCCTTTTCAACACTCCCTCCCTTGGTTGCACCCCACACATTCTAGTCTTTGATCCTAGTGACATTTTGAACTCCATGATGCCTCAACAATGGACTAGAAGTAGATGTGTTTTGGCATATTACAGAGAAATGGGAAATTTGTGGGCCGAGTAATGAGTTGACAAGTAGGTGTGGTGTGGCACATTATAGAGAAATGGGGAATTTATGGGCCCAATAACAGGAAAATACTTCTTCTATATTATCTCATGCACATAAAATACCACAGGTTCAAGAAGAAATATCAAATATTGAGTGGGAGATTATTATGGAGCAAGGTTTCTTGTTAAACATGAAGGTCACAAGTGAAATCACAAACTGAGTACTAGATGTTAGACATACTTAGGGTATGTAAAATCGTACATGTACACCATAGACATATACTAACACCCAAAAATGTTGTTTGGATGAGTCTTGTTGGACTACAATGAGGCATGAGAGGAAATCCCATTAGTGCTTGATGAAATAAAACTCACATTATGAGGATTTGAGAGTCAAGTCTAGCACATTGAGGCACATCTAGGTCTTCCCCTTGGTCTAGGCTTCTCATGAGCGAGCAACAAAGCACCCATTGCTATTGAGGAATAAGACTTCCCCAAAATTGGATGATGGTCTACACACACTCTCTCTTTTATTTCCATGACTAGTATTCTAGCTTTCAAATTATAACAACTTTAGCAAGCCATATGCTTCATGATAACTGTTTTGTAATTTTTAATTTTCAATAGTTTCAAGATGCTTAGAAAACTATGGTTTTGCCACTAGTATTGTTTTCCAAGTAGATTTTCAATACTTTTTTGATGCTTGGAAATATATGGTTATGCCACTGGTATGGTTTCCCAAGCAGTAGACCATGATAAACCAATATGTATCTCTTTACCCAAATTTAAGAAATGAAGCTTCTTTTACGTTATGACATGTGTTTCCATTTCTACAAGTGTTGAGAATCAAATTTGGTTTGAAAATGCTATTTAAAAAAAAAAAATAAACATTATTTTATATTTCTTAAAAATTATGAAACTAGTTATAGCCTTGAAATTACCATATCATGTGATAGTGCAACATTTGAGGAACTTAAAGTAATGATAACTTTTTTTTTAATTTTATTTTCTAGATTGTAGATATCTTCTTGTATTAGTGTAGACTATTAATTAATAATTTTATTTTTAAATTGCCACATGAAAAAATTATAGTAGAAACAAAATATGTTTATATTTTAAGATTTTAATACATGTCATAACAAAAATAAATTAAAAATGGTTTTCTAGCCTAGTTAAAAATAAAACTAAAAATTGAGATATTGAGAGGCCTTTAGAAAATTTATGATTTTGTTGTTTTTGTATATCAAACCACTAACATAGTTATAACTAAAACCAAAGCAAACAAGTCAACAAACACATGTTGAATTTCAGATAACATGTACTTATTACAAAACACACATATGCACATGCACTAATAATTCACTTTATTATTAACACACACATATACACACATTAATAATTTTACCATAAATTTCTACCCTAACATCCAATTTTGGAGTTCTTTAGCTCATTTGAAGAGATTGACATGTTTATGTTATGATATTTCTAATGTCTTTGCATAAATAATTGTTTATTTTCAAATTAATAGAAAAGGAATGCATGGGCCATGATAGATACCTCGAAGCACCATGTAGTTGCTCTAATAGGTATATTGGTCTTCCAATGGTAATATAGGAACTTTGAACAAGTTTTGAATATGAGGGTTTGGTTTCAATGATTTGATCATTGTGAGGGTAGAAAAAACTAGGAGTCAGGCTCTAAATGAATCCTCTAAGCCTTATCAACCATGAACATGGATTCAAACCACATGATTCCTCTAAATGGGATACTCAACCTCCAAGTGGATTATATTTGTTCCTCTAATGCCTTGGATAGTAGGGATAGGTCTCAATGCCTTACTAATGGGTGTGAGATGAAAATAAGGTTCTTAGGCCTTAGATCAAGCTTCTAGGTACTAAGCACCATGAATAAGGCTACAAACCACAAAAAATTCCCTATATAGGAGATCATTATTCTCACTGTGATGTGAGTACTGATATGATGTTGTATGCATTAGGGATGGGTTTCAAACCTTAGCTAGGGACAAAATCAATGGAATTATTCCCTTAATTAAGATTCTTGAGTTAATGTTCCATGATGAAGGCCTTGAAATGCAGCATAGAACATTCAAATTTGATCTTTCGCACTCAAGCAAGCTATAGATATTATTAATATTATTTATGCAGTAGAGATGGATCTTGTGGCCTTAAGCATAGTCAATGGAGGAAAATAAGGGCTTTACAAAAGGATCTCTAAGGCTCATTGGCAATAAACATGATCTTAAACCACAACACAAGACCTTCAAAGGTGATATTTTGCATCCAAATACACTATGGGTACTATATGGGGTTTGTGTGTTAGGGATAGGTCTTAAGACATTAGTCATAACAGAGGAAAGAAAACAAGGAGCTTCAGCCCTAAGAACACTTTAAGGATCAAAAGACACAAGCAACACCATAATTCACATGATATGTAATTTGTAGGGGATCATTGTGTTTCCAATGATATAGGGTTTTCATCACAATGTTTTGCACATCATGAATGGGCTTGAAGGACTTAACCATTGTTTTGGAAGAAATCGTAGGAATTAGACCTTAAACAAAGAATTGTGGGTTAATGGAAATAATAAAAACTTTATATTTCAACACATGGATTTTAAAATGGATCTTTAGGATATGAGTGGGATAGGGCTTCTATTAGCATATTTTGTGTAGTACAGATGGGACTCAAAGCCTTAACTATTATAGGGGAGGGAAATAAGGTCCTTAGTCCCAAAATGAATATTATGTCTTCTAGGATGTAAAATATTCCTTAAGCCATTAAAAAAGTGTTTAGAATGTAGCTTTGTCCTTGAGTGTGATATGTGTACCATATGGAGGTTTTTCACACAAGAGATGGCTCTAAATCCTTTGGCCCAACATTAAGTTTGTGTGCTCTAGTCCTTGAAATAAGCTTGAGAATACTATATATACTTGAATCCTTAGCCTCCTGGAGAGATATGAGCAATAGATTTTGTGCACTAGGCATGGGTCTAAGGTCTTAAGTCCTCTATCATGGTTAATGAAGAAAAAAAGGATTTTATGATCTCAATTAAGTCTATTGGGGGTCATAATCCATTAATGACACATTGAACCATCACAAAAAACTTCTAAATGGAATCTTTAACCTCCAATTGAGAAATGGGAACTATTAGAATGTCTTATACACAATTGATGGGTATTGAGACCTTAACTATGGCCACGGGAGAAAATAAAATGTCTTGAGAATTAAATGTTGTTATTGATGATGTAGTTGTTTGTACAATTGTTGGATCTACTCTTATTATTTGGCATTGATGTCAACTTGGTAGTTGGATGATATCTAGCTATTTATGCTTGATTGATTCTTTGATTGATAGGCTTGAGTGGTTGTTGGCATTTTTGGCTTGTAGTGCATCTTGTCTTGTGATTATGTTGCTTGGTTGACATGTTAGCTGCATGGTGCTTTGAAAATTGTGCATATGCTATGTGTGTGGAGCCAAGATTACCATGGTATAAGGGTCCGTGGTATTGGAATAACCATGGTATTTACCCATGGTATTGATATGGAGATTACAATGGTACAAGGGTCTATGGTATTGGCATAACCATGGTATTGACCCAGGGTTTACTATGGTATAGGTGTCCATGGTATTTGGATAACCATGGTATTTTCCTGTGGTATTCACATGGATATTATTGATGATATTTGGACATATATACTTACGATTAGTTTTGAGTTGTGGATTTATTGGGTGAGTTGTGTGATTAATGGTGTGAGTGTATGGGTGGAGTGAGTGAGTGCTACAGTACTTTACATAGATAATTATACATATGTAGCTGAGTTTAGAGTGTGTGGCTCAAATTTTATTATTCAGATTAGATATGTTGCTTGGTTGCTCATGGTGAGCAAGTTTTGAGAACACAATCTAAAACATTTTGAAACAAGGTTTTATTGGGTGTCTTCTAGCAAACATATCAGAACGAGAAGAATATTTCTCCAAAGTCCAGTAGTGTTGGGCAAGGCTCGTTGGTCATGGTGGCTTCTAGCGAATGGGTGTTCATAGAGTCATGTGAGAAGAGTCTTTCTGTTTGATTTTGCTAGCAGATTGTCTTAGTAGTTGAGTCTTACATCTAGTGGGTGTTAACTACTCTATGTAAAAAAATGTTCAACATAATAGAAGATTTGAGCAGCAGCAACAATGGGTGGTTTTTTTCCCTGGAGAGGGTTTTCAACCAGAAAATATTTGTGTCCCGTTATATGCATGTTTTCCTTGTTCATTCTTTATGGTGTCTTAATATGTTCATTTCTTCACGCTGGTTTCATAAGTATAACTGATGGATTACTGAATTTGGTGTTTTTGTAAAAAGAACTAAAATTTTAGTAAATCCTATCACAAGGGATTCACCCCCCGCCACCCCCCCAACCCCCCCTCAATAAAGATCTAGTTTCCAACAATTGGTATCGAAGATGGATTCTCTTGGTGAAGCTTGATCACTTGATAGGAGAGTGTGGGCCATGGAAAAGAATAAGAAGAAGCAGTAAACAAGTGAGGAAAATTTCAAATTTAGAAGAACCCCTCTTCTTGTTGGTAAAAAATAGTGGAGGCAAATGTTATGATCAACTTATATATGGTAGTACATTTCCTTATAGTGATGATGATTTTCTTTAGTTCGATAGTTTAGAAGATGATGACCAATCAATTTAGTTTGATGCTTTGGAGAGAAGTGGAAATAACCCTTTTGAAGAGAAATCAGATGTAGAAAGTGAAGACCCGTGCAAGATTGTAACCCTAGAAGCAAAAAACAAAGCTCATGAAAGGTTGATAGAGAAGCTTACATTGGAGAATAGAGATCTAAAGAAATTAGATCCAGATTCTTAGGAAAGAGAACATAATTTCAAGAGTGAAGTTTTTGATCTAAAAGTCTAGTTGGAGAACACAAGGAAGATGGAAGATGAGGCTGAAATCTACTTAAAGATCAGAGCAGCAAATGCAAGAAACTTGAAGTAGAGTTAGATGAGATCAGATTTAATTTGAAAAGAGAAGAGCAGACATTTGTTGAGAAACCCAAAGCAGAAACTTCCAGTAGTAATAAAGGAGATCACAATCAAAATCGAAAGTTGGAGATGGTGGCAAGGAAGAGCTTGGGAAATATGAGGTGTTTTATTTGTAATAAAATTAGACACACTTCAGCAAAATAAAAGAAAAAAGACAAAAGAATGAATTAAAAAAGAGGAGGAGGTTAATCCCCTAAAATGACAACTTAACTCCAAGAAAATTGTGGTTGTTACATGCGCAAACAAGAAAATGTATCATGATGATCAACCGCATTTTTGAAAATTATTTGTAAAGGAAAAAAAAAAAGGAGAGTATAAGTCTAGTGCACGTGTTGTGCAGAATGGAAAATGTTTTATTTTTTAATGGAAATGTTTTAGTTTTCACATTATAAAATGGAACTTGTGAGAATTCTATGCTTCTAGAAAAAGTGAGTTTATCAATATGCAACTTAGTGTATGCACAATGAAAAAGGTATTGAAAGGGAGAGACTAATGTGGTTACAAGTTCCATAATGATTTTATTATCCACTGGAATATAAATGTTGTAGTTATTATGTTAGTGGTTAGTTTTGGTTCTTTGTGTATTTGGTCCACAATTCAAAATCTCATTGGAGGAAAAATAAATAATATGAACATGAACCTGTAGATAGAATTGGATTCTCCTTGTATTTATTGCATTATATTGTTGATTTATTCCAATAGAAACATTGATTGATTAGGTTAAAAATGAAAATCAACGACTATTACCAAAGAAATTACCCATAGTTTTGCCGATAACGCACGATTATGAAAAACATTTATATGATGTGGTCTAATATGAATGTTGGATGAACTTTAATGCATATTGATTTGGTCCTTGGATGTTGTAATGAGCATTATTGGTAAATTGATAATTGAATGGTTCACTTTCAAAGGTATGAGGATTGAGCATAATGCACTTACCTGTAGCTGTTGGTAGATGGTTGATAGGATAAACATTAGGATTCTTGTGAAGATGATGAGATGTGTCGAGTATGAAGTCGGTCAGGAGGACCCTAGAAGAGTAAATTGGAAAGTCACTGGTGGTACCAAAGGAATTAGATGTGGCTACAATGAATATTCCTTTGGCTAAAGAGACAGAATGGGGATTGTTGAGAATTCAATAGGGAAATGTATATGTTAATTCCCTTAACTTGATAAATTTTTGTGTAGTATTTTTACTTATTATATTTTATCTTTATTATTTAAATGTGTTATACATCAAACAACTACCAAAACAATAATAACAATGACACAATATGTAGGCTACAAGCCAGGGCCAAAACCCCTTCTCTTGAAGGGAAAACCTATAAATATCTTCTAATATTTCATATCTTTCATTTGACAAATACCATGACCTAGACTTAGAAAAATACCCTCCAAGATCAAGTCTTCCTCGGGCCTCTTGATGAAATATATTTGACCTCCTAGTAGATCCGAAATTATACTCCCCAACAACTACTACAACTGCAACTGCCTCTCTAAGATACTTTGATCTCTGTCTAACTGATCTTCCCTTGACCTTTCTTTCCTTGATTTGAGTCTTAGGACTAGTAGGAAACCCTAAGAGACCTTCACTTTCCTTCTTTCTCTTCTTGCTTCCAAAATCGAACCTTAGTAGTGCAAAAAACCTAACTTCACACTTCCAGAAGAAAGTATAGAGACCCAAACACTTTAACGTTTTCTTGTCCTTCTTTGTACTTACTTCTTCGTCTTGTTGTTGCTTCCTTCTTCATATGAGAGATGAGTGAATGAATGATCCAAATCAAGGAAAAGTTCCTCTTATATAGGCTTCCTTCAAGGGTGGGTGTGGCTCTTCATGTAGGCCGACTTGATAACTTATGTAGGTTGACTTGATCTTCGAGGTAATTTCACATTTTTCAAGACAAAATATTTTTTCCTTTACAATTTAGAATGTGCCCTAGGGTCTCCCATATATGAAAATGACTCTTATACTTAGGACAAACCCTAGAAGTACTCAATGGGTGCTTGACCTATAAAATAAAAGAACTTGAGCATGAAATCCATGCTCCAATAATAATAATAATTTCTTTTTCATTTTATATATACAAGAATACATTTCATACTAATGAAGATTGAACCTAGTTACACATTTTTCAACACTCCCTCTTATCTAGGAAGGTATTCATAGGAGATACCTGGTCATTCTTAATCTAAAGAGATCTCATAAGAAGAGTCAGATTGGTAACCCATCTGTCTAGCATCTTAATAATAAACATTGTCATATAGCAAGGCCTTGAATAACAACTCTATCTCTCCACAAGATTACAACACAATGATGATGAGACCAATGATGTGGTAGACACCATCATCATTGTCTCTCCAAGGTACATCCCCCACCTAGGTGTTCCAAGATTATGACCTCTCGTTGGACTATTCTTATCTTGGGTAGCTAATCCTCAAAGAATATTGGTCCATGACTACTCTTGTCTTGAATTCCCTATCGCATTCTCAAAGAGTATTGAATGCTAGATGGTTACCCAATCCTCCATTCTATCTTCCCAATTGAAGAAAACAATGTTGTGTCTATCCTTCCCTCTCAATCCAGGAGGAAAAATCCACCAAACCAAGCTTGTCCCTTAAATATATAAGCTTCTTATTTGGAAGTGATTTTTTCAATATGTAAGCTACATGCTCATCAGTGGAGATATATTGAGCTGAACAACATTATTTTGCAATATCTCTCATATATAGTGTACTTGTTATTGATATGATTTTTCTTCCCATGAAACACTGGGTCCTCAGACAAACAAATACAACTAGTGATATCACAACGTATCACTGTAGGGTTCATCGGTCCTTCAAATAAGTCAAACAACAACTTCCTTAACCAAACTCCTTCCCAACAAACTTCACATGCTGCAACATATTCTACTTCAACACTACTTGTTGAAAATAGCAACAAGAAATGATAAAAATAGAATCCAGAAATTCCAATTTTAATTTGTCCTTGAATTAAAATTGTGCATTAAATTTGAACTTATTCTCACCAGCTGCATGGAAATAATTAATTAATTCATTATGGATTAATTAGTTGGACAAATTCAAGTTAGAAGTCTCTTTGAAGTCATGCAATAGTTATCCCTTAAATTAAGGAGATTATCATGTAATTAAGGAGATAAGATTGAGTTATATTTGAGTTGTAATTAGTTAGCTTAGTTTACTGAGTTAAGTCGAGTTAAATTAGTTCTAAACTATTTGAGGAACTAATTGTGAGTCAATTGATGTGTGCATGCACCCAACTAGTGTACTCCAGATAACTGAAGATTCCCTCATCAGAAACTCATGCATGCCTATTCAGAAAAAGACCCATTTGAGATTAAAGACAAGGACATTATATTATCAGTTGCATGTTTTTTTCTATAAAGGAAATTCATCCATGCATTCAAGGTAAGTTTCCTTGAGGATTGCGTAGTTCTGACAGGGTGTAGGATCAGTGTGAGTGATCAGTCCTCCACTTGGTAACAGGAGGATCACCCAAGAGAAACTGCGCAAGGAAATGGGAGCTTGGAGGGTGGAGGAGAAGGCTCATGAGAAGCTTTAATTGCCTGTGATCATCTAGGAGGATTGTACTGAGAGATGGCTAGCTGTGAGAGCTAAGGCTTTGTATAATTCTGATGTATTTCCACCTTGTATGATAATACAGATAGTGGGGTTTTTAGCTGAGGCTTTCCCTTGCGTATTTTTTGTGTTTCATGTGGATTGATTCTTCTTCTTCTGGTTATATTGTTCAGCTCTGATTCAGCTCGATCTTTAAGCTTCCGCAAAAAAAATTGATAGTAGAAGTAGATTATAGTATTTTGCTTTGGTTATATTTCATTATCAGGTTAATCTAGAGTCAGATTTTCTACATAGCCTTAAAGCAAGATTTGTAGAGAATTTGCAAAATTTCTACATGGTATCAGAGCTAGTTGATCTATAGAGAAATTTCTACATGGTATTGGAGCTTAGCTTATCAAAGTTGTGAACAGTATACGGAGAAGAGAATTCGAAGTTTGAAGTTCGGGGTTGCAAGTGCAAATGGAATTCATATCATACTTCAATGGAGATGGGACATTATGTGACTAATTGCCCATCGAAGAAGTCCAAGAAGGGATCCTCGGAAGGATCAGAAGGTGAGGCATTAGCCTCTTAGTTCGAAATGGACTTTACTCTCATCGCATGCGTGGTGTCATCAATGATGGATTGTGGTTGGTACATTGACAGTGGAGCCTCATTCCACATGACCGATGATAAAAGTTTATTCAGTACATTGGAGGAGAAAGACCTCAAGATGCACATAGAGATGGGTGACGATGAAAGGTATAGTGTTTCAGGAGTGGGTACGGTTGCTTTTCAGAGGGAGCATGGAGCTCCTATCACCTTGACAAATATGAAATATGTGCTTGAATTGAAGAAGAACTTGGTATTGATCGCGATGTTGGAGGACAAAGGCTACGATGTTGTCTTCAGTAACGGAAAGGTTTTCCTCAGGCACATCACCATGAGATAGGTTAAACAGATCAGTTCACGAGTCAAGAACCTATATGCTCTTGAGGTTCAAGATGCATGCAAAGCCTTGAGGAGCAAGGAAAATGTTAGAGACTTGGTGGTT
>APFE030832020.1:4924-39111 GCA_000404065.3 Pinus taeda
TTTTATTTATATTTAATAAATATTAAATGTATTAAATGTTTTAAATCAAATATACCTGAGTATGTTGATTAATTACATTAAAATTAATATTATAAAATATTTTTTATATTAAAAATATATAAATTTTGATTGGTTAAAGATGTATAATCGCTATATATGATGAGAAGAATGTCAATTTGGATCCTGGAGGTTTAAATAAACCACGTCATGAGAATGTGAAATTCGAAAGTTTGAAATTGTCACGTGATGAGAAGAATGCCAAATTCGGTCTTCAAGGTTCAATCCTCTGACCTGTGGTTTATGGCCCAACAAAGCTTGCTTTTCTGCAGCAATGAATCTGCATCCGCAAGCATAATATCCCGTTTGTGGGAAAAACCATGCAAAATACCAATATTATTCTTTCCTTCCAGCCGTCAAAAACACAAGATCTCAGAAACTATGTGTTGGGATCTTTACCAAATGTTAGTCGGATCTTTACCCTAGCCACCGAATCACTTTTCCAACGTTGATCCCTACTCAAATAAATGGCCATAATTGCTTGCCGAAGGTGTTGGGATCTTTACTCCAGCCACCGAAGCGCTTTGACAAGGTTGATTCCTCCTCAAATAAATGGGCATAATTGCTTGGTGAAATCGACGAAGCAAAAAGTGTCGATCCCACGGGTGATCAAGGTTCGTCCCCTTTCCTTGCACTCAAATTGTGTTGTGTCCTCAAGCCTCGAGTATGGTCCCACACTGAATAATGTCCACCGTTCGTTAATTTGAGGGCTTAGACACACGAGTCCTACTCTGAGTTCTCCCCATTCGGGGTCCCAACAAACTCGAGGGTTCATGCAGTATTCCTTCCTTATGTCTATTTTATATTAAAGCTTGACCCTGAATTCGAGGGATTTGAGTTTTTGTCTCCCTTCATTGCTTTCGAATTATCACTCCACCAAATTTCTCTTATATCTTGATACTCACCAACTCTTCAACGCGTCATTCTTTACTGGACCTTGCAAAGAGAGGGTTCACAGTTTCATGAATGGACTGGGCCTCTTTCTTGCAGGTGGTCTGATCGTGATTTTCCTATTCACTAAACGTTTATCTCGAAAGATACCGGAGATTCCTTCCCTCAAAGATGCCTCAATGCGATCACTCTCATACACCACGTTTAGAAACAGAACAAGGCCTCAAAACATCAATAAAATCCCATGGCCTCTGGAAAAAAACACAATACCTATTCATGGCAAATAATAAAAAAACTGCATAGACTTTGAATTCGAAAGGCACACACATGTTCATAGAAATGCACAGATTGCATATAAAAGCAATTATATGCAGCACGACCTCTTACAGCCTTAATTCAAACCATATAAAAATCACATATATGGCCTCCTCTCAGGGCCTGATACAATGACTTTGATTCATGCATGGCATACAATACGTTTGATTCTTGCATTGCACTTGCCGCGTCCCAAAATCTTGAAATCTGCCTATATAGCCAAGAAGAAACAAAAAACAAACCATAAAGGATGACATCTCATGCCTTCTCGCGGTTTCAGGAATCTAGTCTTTTGTCAATGTTAATATATTTTGTTAAGCTTTTTTTGAATTATCTTTTTTGCAATGTGTAAAAGGATTTGGTGCATGTATATTTCCTATAACAGGGAAAAAAAAGTTGGAATTTTGGTTATATCTATATATATATACACACGTTTTTACTTTTTAAGGAATTTATTACTAAAAAAATTAATCAATTTATTGAAATTTCTTTATGTGTTCTCTTTTAAAGATAACTACATAATTTTTTATTTCCTAGGAAATCAAAGTACAACGCCTTAGCTTCATACCAACACACTTATAATTTAGAAAATCGGGTTGAGAACAAAATCCAAAATATATTTTAAAACTTTAACATATCTAGAAACTTAACTAAATTTTTAGAAATAAAAAAATATTATATTAAAAAAAAACAATACATTACCATAAAGTATTTTTGTAAACTTTTAATTTAAAGAGAATCGGGAATATTATATCCTAAATAAATCTTTGAATTTAAAGTGAGTCGGGAATATTATATCGTAAATAAATCTTTTAATTTAAAGAGAGTGGGGAGTATTGTTACGAACACTGTTTGGAATATTTATGATGACACAAACAAAAACTCCACAGCCCATCGCACCAAAGTCAATCTGTGAGGAGACCGCGCAGTGAGGACATTAAACTTTGGCCAAATCACAACGAAAATGAAATCGTAATAGTTTATCCTACCGTTTAATCTCGAACGGTAAAACAAAAAGATTCCAATCTCCAACCGTCAAACCCAATACTCGTATGCCTAAAATTTAATTTTGCTTCACGAATTGAATGTATTGTAACTTGGTAAAACTAATTGGATGTATTAAACAAATCGTTAAATTTCAGGTCGATTCCTATATACTATTTAAGTTTCAATTTGCTGAAAACACGTTAAATTGGAATTTAATTTTATTGTACACACTAAACCAGGAAACTTGCATGACCACGCAAATTTAAATATAAATGTTACTCCAAACCGTGATTTTGCTTCTTCTCTTTTTGGGGACTTTGTTCAAGGTGCTCAGACTCTTCTACGTGAAAATATAATTTTTATTTTTATTTAATATAAAATTAAATTTTATTTTTTGTTTAAATGTAATTAAATTTATTGTGAAGGTTTAAGTTTGCTTAATATCATCTCTGAATTTATTAATTAAATTTTCTTAGCACTTACACAATGGCGAATTCAAATAAGTTTTATGTTTTGATTAATTTCACTCGTTTCATAGAAAATTATTCAAAATATATCGCTCACAAAACAAGTAAATGAGCTTTATGTTTTGATTATTTTCATTGGTTTTATAGAAAATTATTCAAAATATATGCGTCATACAACAAGTTAACTTGATGTTTAATATCTTCTTTTGATATAAAAAGTAAATAATTTTAAATAATAATAATAATAATTTTATTGATGTAGGGTTAAAACTTGAGTTGAATTTTTAATTAAGGGGAGTCAAAACAAAGGTTGTGCTTAAAAAGGAATGAAGCATTATAAAAAGAAAACTCCAAATAATACTTGGAAGTGAGAAAAAAGGTTAGATTACTTCAAAGCAATGTAAAAAAAGCTATTTGTGAGAGATGAGATTGGCATTTAGAAATTTAAATGTGAGAAATTTTGGAAATTCTAAACCTTAAACTTCTTAAATAAGATGAATATATCATTTTTAATTTTTACTTTATATGTACACTATCCTATAAAATGGATTTAAATTTATTTTGAAAAAATAATGTCAGTGAATAATTATTTTTCATTTTTGTATAATTATTGATTATTTAGTTTTATTAAATCTATTATTATTAGTTTTATTTAAATTGTTTCAACTTATTATAGATCTGCAAAATAACTCTGCAATATTAAAAACCTTTATTGAATAGAACATTTCAGCCGTGTGATCTCTGAAATAACCCGGCAATATTAAAAACTTCTATTAAATAGAACATTTCAACCTAATTTATTGTTTGAGGGAATCCATGAATTAAGGTTCTGAATGTTTTGGGGGGCGTTTATGGAATTGGTTGGAATTTTATTAGAATTTGTGGAATTTGTTACTTGTCATTATTATGAATGTTGTAATTTCTTTTTCTTAGGGATTTTTATTTCAACTTAAGGTGGATAAAGATATGTTAATATATATATTTTTTTAATTGAACTCCTAGATTAATTATGAAGGGAATATGATCATCATATGCTTAGCCTTAATGCTTATCAATGGTTTTACTGTGTTATAAAGTTTTTTCCATTGCATTAAATTTTAATAAATTTAAGAAATTAGATTTTTGCTAAGTGGCTCCGTGCCCACCAATTTTCTAGAGATTTGAGATTATTCCAATTATAATAAGTTCATATTCTAATTAGATAGGGAAATTAACATATAATAAAACTTTATTTACCAAAATAGTCCAATTTACAATAATATTGTAATTCATTTTTTATCTCAAATTAAATTAAATTCATGCCACATGCTTCCCCCTCAATTCCCTAGGGATTTGGGATTAATCCAATTCTAAGAAGTTCATATTCAAATTAGATATGAAACTAATATATAAGAAATTTTTATTTAGCAATCAGGTATTTTTTTTAGGGATCAAGTAAATGTGTACATTAGTAAGACATTATTGGTCTTGCAACATCGTTAATATTTTTAATATGATTGTACTAGTTTGAAGAATTATATGAAGAAATTCGGAAAGATGTAAAACTATGTGTAATTAATTATACAACTTCATATCAACGTTAAAAATTTAAAAGTGTCATTATCTAAAATATTTCAAAACTTTAATATGAAGAAAGATAGATTATAATTGGATTGTTTTTAATTGTTATAAAATATAAATATAAAATAATTACTAAATTCAAGGTTCTGTGATCCAAAGCAATTGCTTTGAATATATTTCGCACTTGATATTTGTGATGGAGACATTGAGCGGTTGTGGTTAAGAATTGTTTGTTAAAAGGTTGAATTATCAAATCTTTTCATTCATGTTTTTTTTGGAATAGTTTTAAAAAAAATAGGCAATTAATATTGAAATAAATATTTTACTCTTGAGATTAATAAAGTAAAGAAATAAATTAAGCATGTTTAAGAAATATATATATATTTATTATGTTTTTTGATATTGAATATGTTGTTCAAATTTATTACATGTAAAGGCATTCCTCATTATATTAAACATGCATAAGCAATATGTGTGATTTATTCTATGTCTAATAAATATTAATTGTTTTAAATCAAATATATTAATGACGTGGTCTTCAAAAGAATGTCTAATTCGATTCTCGATGTTCAATTCTCTGACCAATTGGTTGTGGCGCCATAAAACAGGCTTTTCTGTAGCAATGAATCCGCAAGCTTAATATTTATCCTATACGCAAAAACTTGCACAACACCAGGGGTTGTGGCCCAATAAAACAAGCTTTTTTGTAGCAATGAATCTGCAAGCTTAATATTTATCCCATACACAAAAACCTGCACAAGACCAAGATTATTTTTTAGTTCGAGTCGCTCTTGAGATATTCCATTTGAAAACCACATATGATCAAATGTTAGCCAAAGGTGCTGGGATCTTCTAACATGCAGTGACACACCGACAATTGTTGTTATCAAGTTTTATTTACCACCATTATTTTTATTTTAGTTTATTCTGAATTGTTAAAACATTTAGGCTGAAAAGCCAGAAGAGAGACAATAATTAAAAGACTCGATTTAGTTAAGAATGGAACTATAAAATCAGTTATATAAAATTCTGAAAAACAATTACAGACAGTTCTCCCACTCTCTTCCTTAAAAGGGAAAAAGAGAGAATCCAGTGGGGGTGGGAAAAGGAGAGAAGGAAAACTGTACTGTGATTAATCTTTCCAAGAGCTGAGAAGGTTAGCTAGTGGTAAAAAGATAAAATACTTGACGTACACGACTTGAGGCTGGACCAGTTTCCTGATGCCCAAGGTACTAAAGTGTTTATCCTTGACAGAAGTGGAAGAGCTCGAAGGGGGATTTTGGATGTAATTGGCAGATCCGAGGCAGGGTGGTGAAACCTTCCATATCAAAGGAATACAGGCTTGAATCATATCCATTCAAATAACCAAATAAGTAATATTATTGTGTTAGAAACTATTCATTATTAGGGAAGTATTTAATGTTTACTCTAATGATAGAAATTTAGATTAATAAACTAGTATGTTGTAGCAGCATTGCTCTGCTATGGAAAAAAACTAAAATGACATCTTTAATGAGTTATATTGTGAAAAGAAAACACATAGTTACCAGAACATATAGGATACAACAAATATTTCTACCTTTATGATGATATTGTTTACAGAAAGCATTTTAATGTACTCGAAGAGAAATCATAAATCTAACAATCAAGAACTTGAGACAGAGAGTTAGCATTCAAAACTAGACTTCTCAAACTTAACATACCTCTAGCTTATTCGTAAATATTATACTAAATATTCAAATTATGTAAAAAGTATATATTAATAGACTTCCAGAAATTCCAACAGCAATCACTGTACATTTATAATAATAAAACCATGTATATAGTCGACCCAAAATCATATTACAGTGTGGGAATGTGTATTCTGCCGAAGGGTTACGGTTATCAACCTCGGTCGAGTTCCGCAAGAACCCGCCAAGAGCCGAACACCCAAGCTCGTTAAAAGATTTGAAACCCTTAAATAATATAACAAATACAATAGTTAAAACAAATTCAACACACTCATAATCATATTCAAAATGGAAAACAACAATTTCTTTCATTCAAATCTTTAAACCATTCACAGAAAGTAAAAGATTAATCATGCTCAGCCTTGAAACAAAACTTAACCAATATATATATAAATTGAAGCTTCATAGCAATTTGGGTCACAATAGTAAAAAATTACATAGAACACTAAACCTAAAGCTAAGCCAAAATCTAAGTCTTAATAGGGATTAGGCACAAGACAACCCTAATTAAATAAAGCAGACAGCTAAAACTCTAGAGCAGAGGTATTTTGGCCGCAAGGCCTAATTCCATCATAATATAATTCCAAGCTCTATGATCACAGGAGGAAGCTTTAAGAACTCAAAACAAAAGGAGTTTCTTATCCCAACCCACCTAGAGAAAAGACGATACAACAATACTTAGAACACCGAACTTCTAAAAAACCCATGCCGCAAGGTCGAGATAGAATCACCGAAACAATTTACCTGTTGAGAGAATAATGAAATAAGAACCTGTTCTCATTTAAGAAACTCCAAATTGAAAACTTATGACAGCTAAAGGCCATTACCTAAGTTGAGACCTGCATTCCTCGAGGCTGCAACAAAGTCCTGTAGGATACATAAACCCTTAGCAATTATACGGGAAGAAGAAATTCAAGTTAACCAAGAAAGGGTGAGACATTACCTCACGTTGACATGTGAAGCCAATTGCTCCATCTAGAAGTGTACCCATTTGAGAGACAAACCCATTTTGTGTTAGGAATACCTGCGAAAGAGTAGCAATGAGAAAAACCACCATATCATACCCATAGGTTCACAAGAAGAATGATTATTAGAATTCTCAAGACAATAGTAAAAGCTTGCCATTACCTGGTGGTGAAGAATACGGTCATGGCAAGATAGGAACGATGGACTCGAAACCGAGTTAACCTTCTACCAACATAATCGTAGAGTAGAAACATGAAAAAATGAGGGTTCCCTCGCAGCAAGAAAGCCTTAACTCCTTCCATCAACCTCACAACTAAGACCGTGGACTAACCAGGATCTAACGACGGACATCACGTCAGATGCATAAATCCCAGACTCCTCCGAATGACCAAAGTTAATGCCACGTTATGTAGCCAACCATGGAAGGGATGGCAATGACAACGAAGGACCTCGGTGCTCTCCCACCTTAATGAGGTGGATTACCCCGAGTAGGGACCAGGCAGGATAAAGTGATTGCACATTCATTAACAAAGTTTACGTGGAGTCCAACCGAGACTCTGTGCAATGTTTTCCACCTTGAAATAGCTCTGTACACAGTGAACTTTATGGGTAGTGCAAACTCCCATTACCATTAACCAATTTAGTTTATTAGCCCAATACTTTGCTTATGTAGTGGTTATTTTATTTTTTTTATATGGATGTTACAAATGGTATCAGAGCCCAGGCTCATATATTGGGACTTCTGGGTTAATTTAATACAATTCACTAAGTCTTTTATATATGTGTAATCATGCAAAAAACAAATTATATAAATTGAGTTTGGATGTATATGAACACAGAGAGAAAGAGGAATAGAACTCAGCACCAAGACCAAAAAAAATGTAGATAAGTCCCAGATCAGCAAGCCAACCAGAAGCGCCTTACATGGAGACCAACCCAGAACTATGGGTACAATTGGGACAAGAATCAGGACAAGCCAATGCTACTCCGCTGGACACAGTGCAACAATTATGAGTAGAAAAGATGAACTTGAGGACAAACAACCAGCGACTAAGGAAAAAATAGGAGAAGATCCTTAAAACTCTGTCTGATCGACAAAATCAGTGTGGTCCAAACCCTAGTACAGAGAATAGAGAGAAGACCCCAACTACCAATAATGGGGAGGATAATGCGGAATCAAAAGAAGAAAATAAGGAGGAAGAAGAAGGGTGTTCAGATAATGTGTCCAAGCAAAAGAGGACAAAAAGACAGAACACAGAATTACAAGGTGAGTTCAAAATAATCAAACCATCATTGTTTGAAGGAGAATCTAAAGAAGGAGCGGAATCTTGGTTGATCGACATGGGTAAATATTTTCAAATTTATGAATATACTGAAAAACATAAAGCTCCACTAGCAGTTTACCAATGATGGGGGAAGGCCACCCTTTGGTGGGAAGAAATTAAAACCGTGAGGAAGATAGATTCTTTGGGGGCGTTTATGGAATTGGTTGGAATTTTTTTGGACTTTGTGGAATTTGTTACTTGTCATTATTATGAATGTTGTAATTTATTTTTCTTAAAGATCTTTATTTCAACTTAAGGTGGATAAAGATATGTTGATATATTGTTTTTAATTGAAGCCCTAGATTAATTATGAACAGAATATGATCATCATATGCTTATTCTTAATGCTTATCAATGGTTGTACTGTGTTATAATGTTAGATTGCATTAAATTTTAATAAATTTAAAAAAGTAGATTTTTACCAGGTGGCTCCATGCCCACCAATTTCCTATGGATTTGAGATTATTCCAATTACAATAAGTTCATATTCTAACTAGATAGGGAAATTAATATATAATAAAACTTTATTTACCAAAAAAGTCAAATTTACAATAAGATGTGTAATTCCTTTTTTATCTCAAATTAAATTAAATTCTTGCCACATGCACCCCCCCTCAATTCCCTAACGATTTGAGATTATTCCAATTCTAAGAAGTTCATATTCGAATTAGATGGAAAATTAATATATAAGAAATTTTTATTTAGCAAAATGTTCCATACGATATGTAATTCCTTTTCTTTGTCAAGTTAAAAAAAGTTGACCCATTAGATTTTTATACAAGGTTAATCAGGTAAATGTGTACATTAGTAAGACATTATTGGTCTTGTAACATAGTTAATAATTTTAATATGATTGTACTAGTTTGAAGAATTATATGAAGAAATTCAGAAAGATGTAAAACTATATGTAATTAATTATACAACTTCATATCAATGTCAAAAATTCGAAAGTGTGATTATCTAAAATATTTCAAAACATTAATATAAAGAAAGATGGATTATAATTGGATTATTTTTAATTGTTATAAAATATAAATATAAAATAATTATTAAATTCAAGCTTGTGATCCAAAATGATTGCTTTGATTTCGCACTTGATATTTGTGATGGAGACATTGAGCGGTTGTAGTTAAGACTTGCTGTTAAAAGATTGAATTATCAAATCTTTCATTTAATGTTTTTTGGAATGTTTTAATAATTAGGAAAAAAAAACAAGGTAATTAATATTGAATAATATCTTACTTTTGGAGATTAAAAAAAAATTATAAATTCAGCACGTTTTAAGAAATATATATATATATATTATATATATTGTGGTTTGAAATTAAAATTATTATTTATTTATTATGTTTTCTTATATAAAGTATATTGTTGAAATTTATTACATGTAAAGGAATTTTTCATTATATAAAACATGCACAAGCAATATGTGTGATTTATTCTGTCTAATGAATATTAATGGTTTTAAATCAAATATATTAATGACGTGGTTTTTAGAAGAATGTCTAATTCGATTCTCAAGGTTCAATTCTCTGACGAGTTGGTTGTGGCCCCATAAAACAAGCTTTCCTGTAGCATGAATATGCAAGCTTAGTATTTATCCTAAACGCAAAAACTTGCACAAGACTAGGATTATTCTTTCATTCGAGTGTAATGTCCCTCCCTTAATAATAAATAGAAAAGTAATAATAATAATAATAAAATTCTTAATAATAAATAAATAAAATAATAAATAAATAATAATAACAATAAAATTATAATAAATAATAAATAATATTAAAATAAAATAAAAAATGAAATAAAACAAAATAATAATAAAAATAAAATAGTAACAAATAATAAATAACCGTACTAAAGCTCTAAATAAAAATAAATAGAAATAAAACAAGAAAATAGTAAAAAAATCAGTAAAGCTATCAAAAAGAAATAAAACAAGAAAGCAAAAAAGTTGCATGTAGACACATGGAGTGTGTGCATGTGGTTCTCCTTCCAATGTTTGCTCTATTTATTAGATGGTGAGGAGGATGGGAGGCATTCCATCATTCCAAGATTTTATCATTCATGCTCTTGGGAGAATAGTGTTCTAAGATAGAGAATTCACTGGCAATACTACGTTGATTGAGGGCTCGGGGGTGGCCGGTTGTAGCAAGACCTTGCACAATTGAGCCTACGGTTGGGTGGAGAGTCGTCCCCAATACCTTGTTGCAGTAAGCAGACTTCGACCACAGGTAAGTGCTACTCATGGTTTGAACTTGATGTTAATTAGTTGATTAATTACATGTTTATTTTTGGCTATTACATCGAGCCGTTGTTGAGATTTTCCATTCGAAAACCACATATGATCAAATGTTAGCCGAAGGTGTTGGGATCTTTTAACACGCAGTGACACACTGACAATTGTTGTTATCAAGTTTTATTTACCACCGTTATTTTTATTTTAGTTTATTCTGAATTGTTAAAACATTTAGGCTGAAAAGCGAGAAGAGAGGCTGTTAAACATTAATTAAAAGACTTTGATTCAGTTGAGAATGGAACTAGAAAATCAGTTATATGAATTTCTGAAAAACAATTATAGGCAGTTCTCCCACTCTCTTCCTTAAAAGGGAAAAAGAGAGGATCAAGTGGGGGTTGGAAAAGGAGAGAAGGAAAAGTGTACTGTGGTTAATTTTTCTGAGAGTTGAGAAGGTTAGTGAGTGGTAAAGCAATTGATATAATAGTTGAGGTACACGACTTGAGGCTGGACTAGTTTCTTGATGTCCAAGCTACTAAAGTTTTTATCCTTGACAGAAGTGGAAGAGCTCGAAGGGGGATTCTGGATGTAATTGCCAGATCCGAGGCTGGGTGGTGAGACCTTCCAAATCAAAGGAATACAAGCTTGAATCATATTCATTCAGATAACCAGATAAGTAATATTATTGCGTTATAAATTATTCATTATTAGGGAAGTATTTAATGTTTACTTTAATGACAGAAATTTAGATTAATAAATTAGTATGTTGTAGTAGCATTGCTCTGCTATGGAAAGAAACTGAAATGAAATCTTTAATGAGTTATATTGCGAAAAGAAAACACGTAGTTACCAGAACATGTAGGATACAACATATATTTCTACCTTTATGATGATATTGTTTACAGAAAGCATTTAATGTACTAGGAGAGAAATCATAAATCTAACAGTCAAGAAGGTGAGAGAGAGAGTTAACATTCGGAACTAAACTTATCACACTTAACATACCTCTAGCTTATTCGTAAATATTATACTAAATATTCAAATTATGTACAAAGTATATATTTATAGACTTCCAGAAATTCCAACAGCAATCATTGTACATTTGTAATAAGCAAAGCATGTATCTACGACCCAAAATCATATTACAGTGTGGGAATGTGTATTCCGCCAAAGGGTTATGGTTATCGGCCTAGGTCGAGTTCTGCAAGAATGCTCCAAGAGACGAAAACCCAAGCTCGTTAAAAGCTTTGAAACCCTTAAATAATATAACAGAGACAATAGTTAAAACAAATTCATCACACTGATAATCATATTCAAAATGGAAAACAATGATTTCTTTCATACAAATTCTTAAACCATCCGCATAGAATAAAAGATTAATCATGCTCAACCTTGAAACAAAACTTAACCAATATATATAAATTGAAGCTTCATAGCAGTTTGGGTCACGATAGTAAAAAAAATACATTATATATATGCAAATTCACATATGGTTCCCATAGAACACTAAAGCGAATCAAAAATATAAGTCTTAACAGGGATTAGGCACGAGCAGACCCTAATTTAATAAACCAGATAGCTAAAACCCTAGAGCAGAGGTATTTCAGCTGCAAGGCCTAATTCCATCATAATATATTTCCAAGCTCTCTGATCACAAGAGGGAGCTTTAAGAACTCAAAACAAAAGGAGTTTCTTATCCCAACCCACTTAGAGAAAAGACGATACAACAATACTTAGAACACCGAAGTTTGAGAAAATCCATGCCGCAAGGTCGAGATAGAATCACCGAAACAATTTACTTGTTGAGAGAATAATGAAATAAGAATAGGTTCTCATTTAAGAAATTTCGAATTGAAAACTTATGACGGGTAATGGCCCTTACCTGAGCTGAGACCTTTATTCCTCGAGATTGGCAAAAAGTCCTGTAGGATACATAAACCTTTAGCAATTATACATGAAGAAGAAATTCAAGTTAACCAAGAAAGGGTGAGACATTACGTTACGTTGACATGTCAACTCGATTTCTCCATTTGGAAGTCGTACCCATTTGAGAGATGAACCCATTTTGTATTAGGAATAACTGTGCAAGAGTACTAGTGAGAAAAACCACCATTTCATACCGATAGGCTCACAAGAGGAATGATTATCAGAATTCTCAAGAGAGTAGTAAAGGCTTGCCATTACCTGGTGGTGAAGAATGCAGTCATGGCAAGATAGAAATGACGGACCCGAAACCAGGTTAACCTTCTACCAACATAATTGTAGAGTAGAAACATGAACAAATGAGTGTTTCCTCACAGCAAGAAAGCTTTATCTCCTTCCATCAACCTCAATAAACCAAGACCGTGGATTAACCAAGATCCAACGATGGAGATCGTGTCAGATGCATAGATTCCAAACTCCTCTGAATGATCGAAGTTAACGCTAGGTTATGTAGCCAGCCATGGAGGAGATGACGATGACAACAGAGGACCTCGATGCTCTCTCGGCTTAATGAGGTGGATTACGTCGAGGTAGGGACTAGGAAGGATAAATTTATTGCACATTCATTAACAAAGTTTACGTGGAGTCCAACTGAGACTATGTGCCATGTTGTCCACCTTGAAATAGCTCTGTAGACCATGAACTTTATGGATAGTGCAAACTCCCATTGCTATTAACCAATTTAGTTTATTAGCCCAATACTTTGCTTATGTAATCGTTAATTTTATTTTATTTGATATGGATGTTACAAATGGTATCAGAGCTGAGGGTCATATACTAAGACTTCTGGGTTAATTTAGTACAATTCACTAAGTCTTTTATATATGTGTAATCATGCAAAAAAACAAATTATAGAAATTGAGTTTGGATGCATATGAACACAAAGAGAGATAGAGGAATAGAAGTCAGCACCAAGACAAAACAAAATGTAGATAAGCCCCAGATAAACAAGCCAACCAAAAGCGCCTTACGTGGTGACCAACCTAGAACTATGGGTACAATTGGGACAACAATCGCGACAAGCCAATGCTGCTCTGCTGGACACAGTGCAATAATTATGAGAAGAAATGATGAATTTGAGGACGGAAAACCAACGACTGAGGAAAGGAAAGGAGAATATCCTTAAAATTCTATCTGATCGACAAAATCTGTGTGGTCCAAACCCCAGTACAAAGAATAGAGAGAAGATCCCAATTGCCAATAATGGGGAGGATAATGCTGAATCAGCAAGAGGCCATAAGGAGGAAGAAGAAGCACATTCAGGTAAAGTGTCCAATCAAAAGAGGAAAAAATGACAGAAGACAAAATTACAAGGTGAGTTCAAAATAATCAAATCATCATTGTTTGAAGGAGAATGTGAAGAAGGAGCGGAAGCCTGGATGATCGACATGGGTAAATATTTTCATATTTATGAATATACTGAAAAACTTAAAGCTCGACTAGTAGTTTACTAATGATGGGGGAAGGCAACCCTTTGGTGGGAAGAAATTAAAACTGCGAGGAAGATAGATGAGGATCATGTAATGTGGCAAGAATTCAAGAATCATTTTAAAGGTAAATACCTAATTGAACGTTACTACGACGAAAAAGCAAAGGAGTTCCATGAGTTAAGACTAGGATCCTTAACCATGGATGAGTATGTAATGTGGTTTACTTCTCTGTTACGGTAGGTTTCGTATATGCAAGAAGAAAAAGCTAGAATTCAACGGTTTATTAGCAGCTTACTAAATTTTATGAAGGAAAAATTAGAATTCGATTATCCTAGAACAATGGATGATGCAGTACGAAAAGTCTGCATCTGTTATCAACAGATGAAACAGAGAAATGAAGGACCTAAAGGAGCTGTTGGCAAGAAAATGAGGAACTTAACACCAAACAGGCAACCAAAAGTCATAAATGGTAGAAATAATCAACAAAGGACTTTTAGAAAATTTGCAAGAAATATGCCCAGAACTCGGACTTATATTGAGAATAGACAACCAGAAGGGGTTAGCAAAACTACTACAAACCAGCCGCCAAAGCCACCACCGCAATGTTGGGGATGTAGGGAAGTGCATTATTACAAGAATTTCCTACACAAGGCTCGAAATGAATAGTTTTCAAACATGAAAGAAGCATCCACAATGGGAGATATCGCAAGAAGCATGCCCAGAATTAATGCTGCCTTGGACGACCATCAAGTGGAATATTAGCCCACCATGATTGAATGTCAAGGTATGATTGTTGATCAACATCTTTCTATTTTATTTGATCCAGGCACTAGCCTAAGCTACATTAGTCCTAATGTGGTAGAAAAATGTAAGCTGCAAAGCAGTAAATTTAAAAATCCTTGGCTAGTTTAACTAGCCACATGGACAAAAAGGAAAGTGTTTGCAAAAATAGAAAACTATCCTATAACTGTTTCGGGACTGCCCATTCATGTTGACTTGAACATCCTTCCCTTGGGTTCGTATGATATATTAATAGGAATGGACTGGTTGGAGGGTCGCTGGTCTCTAGTAGATTGCAAAGAAAACTCAGTTAGTTATCTTATCGAGTCAGGGTTGCGAAAAGAAATTCAAGGAATCAAGAAGAATGTCAAACTACGCCCCATTAGAGCCAACCAACTCAGAAGATGCATAAGGAAGGGTTGCCAGATTTATGTTGTCCAAGTAGGGTACAACAATGATAGAAATAAGATGACCTCCTTCGAGAGAATTCTTGTAATTCAATAATTTGTGGATGTATTTCCTGAATCCATTCTTGGATTGCCACCAAGGCATGACATCATTTTTACCATTGAGCTAGTGCCTAGGGAAACTCTTGTTTCTAAAGCCCCTTATCACATGAGCATTCCTGAATTAATAGAAGTAAAACTGCAGCTTTAGGAACTGTTAGATAAAGGTTGTATTCACCCTAATGTGTCCCCTTGGGGAGCACCTGTACTATTCGTACAGAAAAATGATGGCACCTCAAGATTATGCACCGATTACCACCAGCTAAATAAGCTGACCATCAAGAACAGGTATCCTTTACCTTGTATATATGATCTATTCGATCAAGTGCAGGGAGCTAGCATGTTCTCCAAAATCGACTTAAGGTTCGTCTACCACCAAATCAGTATAAAGGATGAAGACATTTGCAAAACCACATTTCAAACTCATTATGGACACTACGAGTTCGTGGTACTACCTTTTCGCCTTACCAATGCCCTGGCCACTTTCATGAGCCTGATACATGGAATTTTCCAGCCATTCCTGGATAAAATTGTATTGATTTTTGTTCATGAAATCCTGATCTATTCAAAAAATCAGGAGGAACATGAGCAGCACTTGAGAACAGTATTGCAGATTCTACGAGATAACCAGTTGTACGGAAAATTCAGTAAGTGCGATTTCTACAAATATCAAATCCAATACTTAGGCCATGTAATATCAGCAGAAGGTATAGTGGGGGATCCAAAAAATATCAGAACTATCATGGAATGGACCAACACCGAAAAATGTTGCCGACACAAGGTCCTTTTTAGCCCTAGCAGGGTATTATCATCGATTTATCAAAGGCTTCTCAAAAATAGCTTTCTTGATGAATTCACTACAGAAAAAGGGGCATGCTTTCCACTGGACAATGGAATGCCAGCAAAATTTTGAACAACTAAAGAAACTTCATACTACCGCCCTGGTGCTAAAAGTGGCAGATCCGGAAAAATCTTTTGTAGTATGTACATATGCGAGTAAGGAGGGTGTTGCTGGAGTATTAACTCATTAAGGAAATGTCATACCCTATGAGCCACACAAACTGAAGGATTATGAACAACGTTACTCTGCTTACGATCTGGAGCTGACTGCAATAGTGCATGCATTAAAAATGTGGTGACACCACCTTCTATGAAAGAAATTTTTGTTATTAATTGACCGCAGTAGTCTTACATATTTCTTTAACCAATCCAATTTAAATGCTCGTTAGGCCAGATGGACTGCATTCTTGAGCGAATTCGACTTTGACATGAAACTCCTCAAAGGAAAAGAAAATCGGCTTGCAGACGCTCTAAGTCGAAAAGTACATTGCATTTATGAAGTACAATTCAGCCAAGCACAATCCAGCCTACCAAAGGTTATCCGAGAGGCATCCCTCAAAGACCCAGAATATACTTTCTTATGGCAACAAGCTTCGAAATCTTAGGTAAAAGGGAAACAATCTGAGTATGGAGTTATCCCTAATAAAATGTTAACATTCAGAAATAGAATTTATATTTCCAACCAAAATTCCATTAACCAGTTGTTATTAGATGAGTTTCATAGAAAACCTTATGCAGGTCACCTAGGATACTAGAAACCGTTTTCTACTTTCAATAAAAGTTATATCTAGTTAGGCTTAAGAAAAGATGTGGCATAGTACTTGTCCAAATGTTTAGAGTGCCAATTGGTGAAGGCGGAACATCAACATCTTGTAACTTTGTTACAACCCTTGCCCATCCCTGAATGGAAATGGGAGACAATCATTTTAGACTTCATTATTGGATTACCTCGTACAAAAAAACAATGACTCAATCATGGCTGTGGTGGACGAGATGAGCAATATCGCTCATTTCATTCCCATAAAATCCACTTTTAAAGGATGGAGATTGCAGACATATTTATGAGAGAAAATTTTCGACTACACGAGATACCCCAAGTGATGATGTCCAATAGAGATGTAAAATTTACATCCACATATTGGAAAACCCTCTTTGTGGGGTTGGGCACTCAAATTCAATTCAACACTGCCTACCACCCACAGACAGACGGTCAGACAGAACGAGTGAAGCAAGACTTGGAAGACATTCTGAGAATGTTTGTAATGCAACAACCCCAGAAATGGGAGGATTACCTCCACTTAGTGATGTTCGCCTACAATATTGGACATCATGAATCATTAGGTATTGTTGATGTTTCTAAGTCTACCAGTTAGAAACCCTCCATGCATTTCACTGATTTATTCCTACCTACTTGTTCTGTTACGTAACAAGTTATTTACAATGTAAATACTAAAAATAAACACTAGTGCATGCTCAACATATTACAGATCATCAACTGAAGGAAATATGAACAAGCACACAAAATGACACCATTATTTTTGGACCAATGTGCTCGAAAAAACCCAATGTGGGAAAATCAGTGTAGCTACTTGAGGGTTTTCTTATTAAGCAATTTCATAGTACAATTTGGGTGCCAAATCTGACTTACCCAACAGAGAATGCCCTTGGCAGTAGTATCTCTCAATCTGAGACAAATGTCCCACCTAAAACCCCAGATAAACCCTCTGACAGCTCCTCAACTCCAATCTGCCCTAGAAACCTCAACATCTACCTTTCTGGACTGCGTCAACCTCTCTTTGCCTAGCCGTTGGCCCTGCATCACCTTGAATGGGTCTGCATCAGCCTCAGGAGGCCTTGTGTCAGCCTTCTATCTTTTTGTGTCAACAACGTTGGCCTCTCTGAAGCACTGCGCAACTCCTGGCTACCTCTGCGTGGCCCTGTGTGAGCCCTGGCTGCTATTGCATCACTCTCTAGCTCCTGTGGTGATCTCCCAACAATATCTCTACCTCTCTGTCTCTCTATACTCACTTCCCCTTAGTTGCAACTCTGATCAGTGATTCTATCTCTCTTAGCAAACCTCGCTCTAGAGAATAGAATGATTGATCATCTGTTGTGTTCTCCAAGTGACCCTCAAGCCTCCTCTTACAATTTTCTCGTTGACATATCAACAGCCGAGATTAAGTCCCTAATCGATGGCTAAGATTAAATCTTGCTTGATCCATGTCTTTTGGACCATTCTAACATAGTTATATATTAATCCACATTAATATTTTAATTTCCCTATGTTTAGACTTAGGGACTCCATAAAAAAATATTAATTATTTTAATATCTTCTAAAATGTTTAGAATCTACCCAAACCCTTTTTGGGTATTGGATATCTCATGTTCCCCAACCTCTCCAACAAATTTCATGGCTAGAGAACATCCGATGCTACCACAAATCAACACTCCCTCTTAGCAAGGACTCTGTTCTAGCAATAGTCCTCACTGAGTATTACTCTGATCATTCGAATCGGTCCCTTTGCTGATGTTAGGACTGTTGTCCACCATCCTTTGCATTATTGTATCATCTACTGTTGCCCATGGTTTTGCCATTGCCACTGTTGCATCTGTACAATAACTCCCTCTGCATCCTTGCTGTTGCCCATAGCTCTACCACTGCCACTACTGCATCTGCACTACATCTCCTCTTACTGAGAAGTAAGTAACTGATCTCCCAACTCTGACCTCTCTATTGGGCTAGAGACCCTCCTGATGCTACAACTCCCTCTACTGCTGATAAATGCTCCCTCTCTGACCTTTGCGCTGCTACAACAACTCCCTACATCTCACATCGTTGCACACCTCTCTATGTCATCCTGCACTGGTGCAACAACCCCGTGCCTCTCGCACTATTACAGCTTGCTAGGGTCGCACTATCCTAGATATCCTATATTGTAGCTCTCTTTATTACTTCATCTACGTCTGTCTCTACTCACATCAGCTAGTCCTACTATTGCTCTTTGGGGCTCCCGTAGCAAGGTCTAATCTAAGTGGTTGGGTACCTTGAGGATCCTGCCCCTCATTGCCTATAATCTGCTTGACTACAACTCAATGTCTTCCCACTTCCTCTCAAGTGGTTCATGTGCACTCATGGTGTTGCCTTATTCTCAAAAGGCGCTCCCTTAATCTTCTTCCTTAGACACTAGGTTGCATAATGACCCCCCTCACCAGAGTGGAAGCACTTGATGTTGGAGATATCATTCTTCCTCTGTTTTTCTTGCTTTCCCTCAGATACTAGGGCAACATCTTCCTCCTCCTGATTTCTGACTCTGATCCACTTACTGCTGCTTCCTGCCTTTGTCTGTCGTCTAATCTCTTCTTAGCACAGAGCCGTCCACATCTCCTCCCAAGGTGGAAGGGTCCTTATGCCCAGTCTACTCTGGACAAATACCTCCCAGTCTTCTGAGACTGCATTCAGGGTTGTCCTCACCATTAATTCCTGATCTAGCATGGCCCCTATGGAAGTCAACTAATCTCGGATCTCATTCAGTCCAACGAGAAAAGTGTTGATCAGTTCCCCCTTCTTCATCTGATATGACCTCATTTGATTTTCTAGTAAAATAATTCTTTGAACAAAGTATGCTAGTAAATTTTTTTTTTAGGGCCTCCCACATCTCATTTGTCATTTCCTTCTGGGAACTATGTGGTACTACATGGTCCTTGACCCCATCAAGGATGATGCTCTTGGCCATCGCCATTGCCTCCTTGTACTTGTTGTTCTCAGCTACATCGACTGCGATAACTATCCTTAAGGCGAAGTGCTGGACATGATTTCTGTCAAGTACAGATAAGAGTTTGGCCTTCCAGACTGTGAATTTTGAGGCTCCATCTAGTCTTCCCTGATCTCTTACTCTGTGTAGTGCCATGTTGCTCTTCTACTTCTCTCCTAGAATTTATCTATGTGACTCCCTATGAGTCTCGATTTCCCTCCTGGGAATCCTTCTGCTGATGTTGCGATGCCCCCTACTCTGATTGTCTATGAAATTGCACCACTGATCTGGATTTCTCGGCTAGAAACCCTCAGTAGAAACTCCATACCCCTTGGCTTTACAATTTCAGGTACTATTCTAACTATAGTACCCCACCAACTCCACTCTACAACTTTCCCACAGCCTCCTAAACCCTAGAAACCTGAAGGTGAGATCTCCTAGACTCTGTGCAATCCCGACACCAGCAACTCGGCCTCCTTAGCCAACTGTGTCACAACCCTCTGCGTGGGTGTGCATGAACCTCCCTTTTCCTCCCTTGGCATATGCGCTGACTTTTTCTTGCTTAACCTTCCCTTTTTGCTACTCTGCTAGGAACAACTTTTATCACTTAGGACAGTTGTATTCTACTGCTATTGCTCCTCTCAGCTAACTTCCTCAGTTCTGATGTGATCTGCAATGATGCTCTGATACCATGTTGAATTTTCTAAGTCTACCAGTTAGAAAACCTACATGCACTTTACTAATTTATTCCTACCTAATTGTTCCGTTAATTAACAAGTTATTTACAGTGTAAATACTAAAAATAAACACTAGTGCATGCTCAACATATTACAGATCATCATTTGGAGGAAACAGAAACAAGCACACAAAACGACACCATTATTTTTGGACGAATGCCCCCATAAAAATCCAATGGGGGAAACTGGTGTAGCTATCTGAGGGTTTTCTTAGTAAGAAATTTTAGACTACAATCTAGGTGGCAAATCTAGCTTACCTAACAAAGAATGCCCTTGGCAGTAGTACCTCTAAATCTGAGACAAATGTCATGGCTGAAACCTCGGATAAACCCTCTGGGAGCTCCTTAGCTCCAATCTACCCCAAAAACCCCAACTTCTTCCTTTCTGGACTGTGTTAGTCTCTCTATGCCCAGCATTGGCCCTATGTCACCCTAAATGGGTCCATGTCAGCCTCAGGAAGCCCTGCATCAGCTTCGTGACCCTCCACATTAGCAATGCTCACCTCTTTGAAGCACTACACAACTCTTGGCTGCCCCTGCGTGAGCCCTGGATACTACTGCATCACTCTCTCTTGCTCCTACACTGATCTCCTGACACTATCTCTGCCTCTCTTTCTCTTTGTACTCACTGCCCCTAAGCTACAACCCCAATCACTGATTCTATCTCTCTTAGCAAACCCCACTCTAGAGAATAGAATTATTGATCATCTGATATGTTCTCCAACTAACTATCAATCTTCCTCTTATATTTTTTCTTGTTGACATATCAACAATCGATATTAAGTCCCTAATCGACAGCTAAGATTAGATATGGCTTGATCCATGTCTTTTGGACCATTCTAACATAGTATTATATTAATCCACATTAACATGTTAATTTCCCTAAGTTTAGACTTAGTGACTCCATAAAAAAAATTATTTATTATTTTAATATCTCCTAAAGTGTTTATAATCTGCCCAAACCCTTTCTGGGTATTGGAGATTTCATGTGCCCCAACCTCTCCACCAAATTTCGTGGCTCTATCACATCTGATGCTACCACAAATCAACAGGTATGAGCCCTTTTGAAGTGCTATATGGAATACAGTGTCGGGTACCCATAGGCTGGAATAGTCCAGATAATAAATTACCATTGAGTACTAATATATTAGTGGAAATGGCCGCTGTCAAGAAGGTTCGCCGGAATTTGAAGGCCGCCCAAGATAGGCAAAGGTGTATGCAGATAAGAAAAGAACTCATAAAGAATTCCAGTTAGGAGATCACGTATATTTGAAAGTTAAGCCCTAGAAAAGCACATTGCAATGGAAGAGTTGTGCAAAGTCGGCACCACGATACTATTGGCCTCTTCAGATTCTAGAATAAATTGGACCCGTGGCGTACAACCTAGAAATCTTAGGCAACATTTGAGTCCATCATGTCTTCCATGTATCCTTATTAAAAAAATATGAATACCACCCTCGACATATTATTAACTGGGAAAGCATTCAGGTAATAATAGAATGAAGTATAAATATTAATATTGTTGTTTATAAAAAAATTATGACAACAGATTATTTATATGTAGGTAGAATCCAAGGGAGAATTTCTGGCACAGCCTCTTCATATCCTCAATCGATGAGAAACCACCCTGCGAAGGTGAAACATCACCCAATTTAAAGTGCAATGGAAGCACTTTATCCCGGATGAGGTGACTTGGGAAGAAGAGGAAGCCATGTAGAAAGCCTATCCTACACTATTTACTTAAAGAAAAGAACACCATAGATGGTGTTCCTCTCAAGGGGAGGGTGTTGTAACACCTAGTGACACACCGACAATTGTTGTTATCAAGTTTTATTTACCACTATTATTTTTATTTTAGTCAATTCTAAATTGCTAAAACATTTAGGCTAATTCAGTTGAGAATGGAACTAGAAAATCAATTATATGAACTTCTGAAAAATAGTTACAAATAGTTCTCTCACTCTCTTTCTTGAAAAGAGAAAAAGAGAGAAGTCAATGGGGTTTGGAAAAGGAGAGAAGGAAAATTGTACTATGATTAATTTCTCCTAGAGCTGATAAAGTTACCCAATGGGAAATAAATTGAGATAACAGTTGAGGTATGCGACTTGATGCTGGACTAGTTTTTTGATGCCCAAGGTACTAAATTGTCTATCCTTGACAAAAGTGGAAGAGCTCGGAGGGGGATTATGGGCATAGTTGCTAGATCCAAAGCTGGGTTGTGAGACCTTCCAAATCAAAGGAATACAAGCTTGAATCATAATCATTCAGATAACCAAAGAAGTAATATTATTGTGTTAGCAGCTATTCATTATTAGGGAAGTATTTGATGTTTACTGTAATGATAGAAATTTAGATTAATAAATTAGTATGTTGTAGTAGCATTCCTGTGTTATTGAAAGAAATAGAAATGAAATATTTAATGAGTAATATGTGAAAAGAAAACACATAGTTACTAGAACATATAGGAGAGAACAAATATTTCTACCTTTATGATGATATTTTTTACAGAAAGCATTCTAATGTACTTGTAGAGAGATCATAAATATAACAATCAAAGAATCAACATTCGGAACTAGACTTCTCACACTTAACAAACCTCTAGATTATCCGTAAATATTATACTGTATAGTAAATATTAATAGACTTCCAGAAATTCCAACTAGAATCACTATACATTTATAATAAGCATACCACGTATATTTTTGACCCATAATCATATTATGGTGTGGGAATGTGTAATCCGCCAAAGGGTTAGGGTTATCCGCCTCGGTCAAGTTCTGCAAGAACCCTCCAAGAGTCGAATATCCAAACTCGTTAAAAGCTTCAAAACACTTAAATAATATAATAGAGACAATAGTTAAAACAATTTTGGCACACTGATAATCCTATTCAAATGGAAAACAACGATTTATTTCATACAAATATTTAAACCATTCGTGGAAACTAAAAGATTAATCACGCTCAGCCTTGAAACAAAACTTAATCAATATGTATATAAATTGAAGCTTCATAGCAGTTTGGGTCACAACAGTAACAAATTACATTATATATCTATGAATATTCACAGTGTGGTTCCCATAGAACATCAAAGCTAAGCCAAAATCTATGTCTTAACAGTGATGGGGCACAAGCCAACCCTAATTAAATAAACTACATAGCTAAAACCCTCGAGCAGAGGTATTCCAGCTGTAAGGCCTAATTCCATGATAATATAAATCCAATCTCTTTGATCACAAGAGGAAGCTTTAAGAACTCGAAACAAAAGGAGTTTCTTAGCCCAACCCACCTAGAGAAAATACGTTACAACAATACTTGGGACGCCAATGTTCCAGAAAATCCATGCTGCAAGCTCGAGATGGAATCACTGAAACAATTTACCTGTTGAGAGAACAATGAAATAATAACCAGTTCTTGTTTAAGAAACTCCGAATTGAAAACTTATGACGAGTAAAGGCCCTTACGTAAGCTAAGACTTGCATTCATCAGTGCTCCGACAAAGCCCTGTAGGATACATAAACTCTTAGTGACTATATGGGAAGAAGAAATTCAAGTTAAACAAGAAGGGGTGAGACATTACCTCCCACCAACATGTGAAGCTGACTTCTCAATCTGGAAGTCCCAACCATTTGAGATACGAACCCATTTTGTATCAGGAATACCTGAGTAAGAGTAGCAGTGAGAAAAACCACCATCACATACGCATAGGCTCACAAGAAGAACGATTATCAGAATGCTCAAGATAGCAGTAAAGGCTTGCCATTACCTGGTGGTGAAGAATGCGGTCCTGGAAAGATAGGAACGACGGACCCGGAACCATGTTAACCTTCTACCAACAGAACCACAGAGTAGAAACATGAACAAATGAGTGTTCCCTCACAACAAGAAAGCCTTAAATCCTTCCGTCAACCTCAATCAACCAAGATCGTGGATCAACCGGGATCCAAAGACGGAGATCGTGCCAATGCATAGATTCCATACTCCATCGAACGGCCGAAGTTAATGCCAAGTTATGTATCCAGCCATTGAAGGGACGGGGATGACAACGGAGGACCTCGAAGCTCTCCTTCCATAATGAGGTGGATTATCCCGAGGCAGGCACTAGGCAGGAGAAATTAATTACACATTCATTAACAAAGTTTAAGTGGAGTCCAGTCGGGACTGTGTGCCACGTTGTCCACCTTGAAATAGCCGTGTAGACCGTGAACTTTACGGGTAGTGCAAAACCCCGTTACCATTAACCAATTTAATTTATTAGCTCAATACTTTGCTTATGTAGTGGTGAAATTATTTTTATTTGATATGGATGTTACAGATATTTACCCAAGCCACCCAAGGACTTTGCCAACGTTGATACTCCTAAAATAAGCGATCATAATCGTTCAAAAACAACCTACGAAGAATACGCTTCACACGCTATTCCTTATGTCTATTTTACATTGAAGCCCAAATGCTTGAATTCGGGGAATTTGAGTTTTTTCTTACTTCCATTACTTGTGAATTATCAATGCACCCAATTTCTCGTATGTATTGATCTCCTCCAACTCTTCAACACAGCATTATTTACTGGACCTAGACGAGAGTTGGGTTCACAGATTGACAATTGCACTGGGCCACCTTCTTGCAAGTCGGGTCAAGATTTTGCCATTCACTTTGCGTTATCTCGACAGGTACTGGAGGTAGAATTTCCTCAAAGCCACCTCCATTGGCTCACTCTCATACTCCAGCTTCTGACACAAAACAAGACATCAAACCCTCAATAAACTCTCATGGGTTTTATGATAGCTTCATAGAAAATGCATAGATTACATATAAAGGTACTGGAGGTAAAATTTCCTCAAAGCCACCTCCATTGTCTCACTCTCGTACTCCAGCTTCTCACTCTCGTACTCTAGCTTCTGACACAAAACAAGACATCAAACCCTTAATAAACTCTCATGGGTTTTAGGATAGTTTCATAGAAAATGCATAGATTACATATAAAGAGAATTATGCAACACAAACTCTTAACGAGCTTAATTCAAAATATAAAAAAATTACTTATATGGCCTCCTCTAAGGGTCTGACAGAATCGTCTTGATTCTTGCATTACATTTGCTGCCTCCTAACATCTTGAAGACTTGCTATATAAACAAGAAGAAGAAAAAACACTAAAGGATGAGGAATTTTGTCCTTTGCTAGCTCATGCCTTCTCGACGCTTCATATATTTTACATAAAAAGGTGTGGCCTCTGGCTCCCACATGCTTCCGGAAATCATATTTGATTTGGAATGTGCTTTATATCGAGTATTAATATATTTTCCTATCCATTTTCTTTAGACTTATCTTTCTTTGAATGTGTGGTAGGGTTTGGTGTATGCTTCTTCTACTCTAAAAACATTTTGGGACTTTGGTGCATGCATCCTCCACTCTAAAAGTGTACAGGACACAGGCAAAGGAAAATTAAGTCAGAATAATTTTAAAGCACTCCATTATGCAATATCTAGCGGTAAAATAATTCCATGTATTAAAAAAAAAAAATTTAATGTAAAAGAATGTCTTTTCTTCTTCTTTTTAGTTTTTAATCCCTTTTTAAGCATAATTATCATCAACAATGGTTCCTTAACATTTAAGGGTTCACTTCTCATATTAACATCTTAAAATATTTCTAATAAAATTAATAGTCTATCATGAATTCTCATTCATTATCACTTTCCTTTATATAAATAAAACAATATTACATCGAACATATTTTAAATTTCTCAACCCAAAAATAAATAAAATTACGAAATAAGACTTTCCATAAATATTACCAAATATTCCATGGTCTAGAACATTAAAAATAAGGATGTCGGATATTCCATAATCTAGAAAATTAAAAATAAAGATGTTGGGTTGTTAATTTAATAACCCAACCATTAAAATAGTACTTCTAACAATGTAAAAGTATAAACAATAAGTAAACTCAATCCTTCATAAATAAAAGTATGAAATCGTATGCACCTTTTTATTTCCCTTTTTTAAATCTTAATTACTCACCTATTTAATCAAGATAGTCTATTGTAATGCCCCTAGTAAAGCGATTGTATTTTATTAACAACAGTAAATTCAACTGTTTGACTATTGTTATTTTTTGGGTAAACTGAGTGATTATTATTATTACTGTTTGAATTTAATCGTATTGGTAATTAGTGTTATGTTGCTCATTATTGCTAATTAAAAGAAACAGATTGTGAATTGCTGTAGTGGCTCCTCATGAAAGGAGGATTAAAAATTTAGTATGACGGTTGCAAAAAAAAAGAAAACTGTAACTACTTTCCCCAATGGGGAGGCTCCCACAAGGGGAGGGGAAAGAAAAGAGACACTATGTCTGGTAATGACTAGATAGCGCAAGCTTAGTAAGCTATAATCTTGTAGAAGACGCTAAGTCTGGTGATGACTAGATAGCGCATGTTTGGAAAGCAGGAATCTTGCAGTAGATGCTAAGTCTGGTAATGACCAGATAGCGCAGGCCTGGAGAGCCAGAATCTTACAGAAGACAATGGTCCTGCAAGAGTGCTTTGGGGTGGATGGGTCGAAAAGGACCCTCCTAAGGTTTGGTGGTTGACAAGTGCCAAGAATAGGGGTGGTTTTTACCCTTGGAGTTAACTCTTACTGGGAAAATTTGAACTCAGGTATGGGAACAACTTAGTAGGATTAGTTATGTTGTTACAATGGTTAAATATTCATGTCTATGAAAACAGAGAACCGAATCATGTTTATAACCTCAAAGAATAGAATCTAGAAAATAAAGACAACAATTATTTATTTATGTTTTAACCTCAAGAATAGGTTCTGGAAAAATAAAGACAAAATTAAGTATTTATGCTCATAGATTCCAGGAATAGATTTTGGAAATAAAGACAGCAAATATTTATTCATGTTTATAACCTCAAGAATAGGTTCTGGAAAAATAAAGGAAAAATTAAATATTTGTGCTTATAGCTTCCAGGAATAGATTTTGGAAATAAAGACAGAAATTAAATACTTATGTTTATAGTCTCTGAGAACGGGAGTCTAGAAAACAACGACAGGAGTTAAATAAACATGTTTGTAATCACAGGGTTCAGAATTCTTGAGTGATTTCCTGTAGAACTTTATCTACTAATGTATCCACAGAAGAAGTAACGCAAATAGAACAATTTCAGGGGTCGATGCCGGTTGGCGAAGACTAACACCCACTCGGAAAGGGAAAATTTGTTAGTTAAGAGCCGTCATAATCATTGGAACGCTGTTCAAGACAAAAGACTTTAGCAGAATGCCGTAAGAATCATTTGAGACAGGTAGGGTTTCTAAACCCAAAAGTGTAGGGTTTCTAACATAGTAGGACTTCTAACTCATTGTCGAAAATTACGTAACAGAGATAAATTAATAGAGAGTGAAACTTTGAAACAACAATAAGAATCCCAACAACCCTGTAATAAACAAGATACCCAGAAAAGTAGAAATCTGCACAATAAAATATATCTAATATGAATTAACAAGCCAGTTGATACGGGTAACAAATCCCAATTTACAACTAAATGAGAGAAGCCCCGTCTATATAAACAGTGAGCAATGACTACATGCAAGAATTATTTTCATCATCACAGTTCCACGATAAACCCTTCTTGCGGGGAAAAACAAAACTGTTAGCTGGCAATTGGAGGAGTAGAACAACAGTTAAAAGACATTACAGATTAAATTGCTAAAATAAGTCCCATTCTTGTGATTAATCCACAGGGTGGTTGGTTCCATAGTTTAACAACAATATACATTTATAGTTGGCACAAAAACCAGCACGGCCCAGCTTGGGTCTTGTAGGCAGAAGCTACCCTGAGGCAAACTCGAAAATACATGAAAAACCCAAACAGTATGGCCTGCGGACCCATACAAAATTTAACATCGGTCAGTATATAACTCTAAAGATTTAGACTCTAGCAAATGCCTACAAAAGGAAAACCCAGTTCAGACAACCAACGGACTCAACTTTCCAGTCCTAAAGTCACTCTTAGGAGATGCTCTTACTCGGAAGGCGCCTCGGGTGAAGAAGCCTCAGAAGGTTGCCCACCCGATTGCAGTAGCAGTAGGTTTGATGCCATAGAATAGAACCTGCAGCAGAGGAGATAGCAACAAATTAAAGATGGAACATGTAAATAAGTGAGTTCTCAAACCACTATGCAACAAATGCCAAGAGCATGGTTGCACAAGCTTACCGAGACCACTCTCAGACGGTAGAGTCATAATCCCATCCAGAAAGCCTCTCGACCGGTTGGAGACCGCGGAGTGTTGAGTAGAGCCATGAGAGGCCTAAAGGAGCCGAGACTAAACCATAAAACAAACAAGTGAGGAAACAAATTCCTCATTGAAACTCTCGAAGGTGGTAATATCAGTCATGATAGAATACTGACCGTAGATCTAGGTAGCCAAATTATTGATGCGGCAAGAAATCCCAAGAGAGGGGCTGCTCCTGCCACGTATAGGTGGAGCAAGGTTAAGTACCAAAGTAAATCTATCCACATCAGCAGCGCCAGCTGGAAGCCGTAGCCGGCTTTAACAAAAAGAAAAGTATATATGTAATCCGACATAGATACTATGGTCTAGATGGTGGGGTACATTTTCCAAGCGCCAAGTAAATGATGCAATAATGACAACGATACAACAGACATAAACACAATCCTGGAAATTCATAACCTAGGTTAACTGCCATGTCAAAGCAATCCTCTAGAACAGACTATGTTAAATGCCATATAACTTGTATTAATTAAGTTCAAGCATGAAAATTACCCATAGCAAATGTAAACTAGTTTAATCAACCCTGTCAAAATATTAAACAAAAAATTAACACATATTTTGATGATTTTGTTTAAAAATAATAAGAAAACTGCCAACAAACTGCTTCCTACAAACAACCAACCATAGATAAATACTTGGCTCATTTTGATGCAGCCCAAGAATTTGGCAACATCGAGTGTTTCTTTTCCTTCCCTTCCAGTTGTTTTGTTTTTGTTCCTTCTCCTGATTATAAAAACAAACATGGAAATACACATGACAACATAACACAACACATAAAAAAACATAAATCTACTGACGATTAATATGAAATGGAAGCGCTTCCATAGAAATTTGGGGAATTTTATATTAATGCCCGAATGCCTAAATTGAGGAATTTGAGTTTTTCTTCTACCTTCATTTCATTCAAATTATCAGTGCACCCAAATTATCTTATGTCCCAATCTGCAACAACTCTTCAACACGTCATTCTTTAGTGGACCTTGCCGAGAGTTGGGTTCACAGATTGGCAAATGGACTAGGCCACTTTCTTGTAGGTCTGGTCAAGATTTTCCTATTCACTCTACGTTTATCTCAATAGGTACTAGATATTTTATTCCCTCAAAGCCGCCTCAATGCGTGCACTCTCCTACTCCACCTTCCAACACAAGATGAGGCCTCAAACCCTCAATAAACTCTCATGGATTCTAGGAAGAAACATAATACCCACTTCATGGAAAATACAAGAACTGTACAGGGTTTGAATTTGACAAATGCACATAGGTGCATAGAAAATGCACATGTTGCATATTAAGTAAATTATGCAGCTCCGCCTCTTACGACCTTAATTTAAAATATAAAAAAATTACATATATAATCTCCTCTTAGAGTGTGACACAATTAGCTTTTCTTACATTTCATTTTTTGCCTCCTAGCATCTTGAAGGTTGCTATATAAACAAGAAGAAAAAACAAACCCTTAAAAAAAATAAACCCTAAAGGATGAGGAATATCGTCCTTTGCTATCTCATATGCCTTCTCTAAGATTTAAATATTTTACATAAAAATGTGTAGCCTCTCCCTTGAGTAACACATGCTTCCCAAGGTAAGGTTTCATTTGGAATGGGGTTTATTCCCAACATAAGTATAATTTGTTAGGGCTTCTTTTGGACGTGTCTTTCTTCCAATGTGTAATTGGGTTTGGGTATGTAATGCTTGCATATATATATATATAATATATATATATAATATATATATATATATAATATATATAGATAGTTATTTAAACCTTTTATTATAAAAAAAATTAATTAATTTTTTGATGTTTGTTTATTTTCATAGAAAAGAACTAGGTATTACATCAGAAATGGAAAAATACAATGCCTTGGCTTCATAGCAACAAACTCATTACTTAGAAAAGTGGGTTGAGAATGAGAGATATATCTTAGCACTTAAACATATTTTTTAACTTAACTAAATTCTATTTCAATATGGTAGAATATTAAATGACAAAAAAGACAACACATCACTATTAGACAATTATGAGGTATAAATTTACTGAAGATCTAATAACATTATTTTCCTTCTATGTATGAAGTACTTGCACATCATCATATTTCTCTTTTAGTTGATAGATTTCCGCTGCTACGATTATAAATGAAAGAACTTTAAAATAACTCTTTCATTGAACGAGTCCACAGGGACTTTTGAATCCACATACAATCTGAATACTTTTTCCTTCTTCCAAACGAAAATCCTCATAGGACACAACATAGAAAAGAGTTCAAATATAAAATCTGTTCCCTGGATAATACTTAGTTTCCTTTTAATCATGATATTCTTGGAGAAGAAAATTCTTATAGTCAGACCACAAACATGCCTCTAAGTGGCTAAATGACTATACTCGCACGATAAACATCTCTCTAGCTTGGTCATTCAAAGAATCCCCATACAATAGTAGTTTGCATGTCCACATCTCTACTTACCCTCATCTTCTTCCTCTTCAGTGGTTTCACTTGCTCAAGATAAGACTATATTGCATTTTCCACAATAACTTCAGAGAAAACTACAAGGTCTTCAAACATACAACAACTTTTCCCTAGCCAAATTCCTCATAATACAAATATAAGAAGGAATTTAAGGAATATGAAGCAAACCTTTGATTCCATGTCTTGTGAGACTCTTCACCTGAGCTTCCATTCCACCAGGAATCAAGGTAAAGGAAAGATAAAATATCCTTTGAAACATAAGATACAAAAAGACAACAAATAAATAAATGAGCAACATATTCCTCATCCTTCAAACTTAGAACACAAAATCCAGAATCTACCAATCTAAGTTTCACAAGAATGTCCCTAGTCAATATTTCTCCTTCCAAATGTAGCCAAAAAAAACAACTTGCATTTAAGGGAGCCTTGTCCCTTCCATAATAATTTGTGTCATCTTTTAGAAGACGCAAATGGACTCTCTTGATTCACTCCATCATGATTAAAACAATATTTTTATTTAACCATATAAAAATATGGTTTTAATTATTGTTCAAAAATATAGATATATGTAAAGTTTGAAATTAAATTAACTTTTATTTTAAAAGTATTAATTATAATTAATTAAATATATTTTATATTTTATTAGACATCTTTTTGAAGATGAAAATGGGCTCGAAGGAGCGGAAGGTGAAAAAATAAAAAACTAGGGTTATCGAGTTTTTGCAGGGGTGGCTATCCATGGAGGGGTGAAAAGGAGGGAGCTCCACTCCCTCCTTCAAACATGCCGAGACCAACAGGGGAAAAAAACCTATGGAATATGATAAAGGACCTTTAAAGGGAAGGATTAGGAACAATGAAGAGGAACAAGATGGATAGAAGTCCAAGGAGAATATTATTATTAAAGAAAATAAGGAAGAAGACAAGGAACAAGGAACAAAATATAAAGCACAGATGGACCCATGTAAGCCCAAAGCTGCTATAACTCCCAAGGTTACTTTAAATGAGCCTACTGTGCAGGCGTACAGGGACCACAAGCAAACATATGCAATCATTTGCAAATTCATGGGTTTATGGCCCACTGAAAAAGCTTTACAAATGTGGATAGGGTACCACTGGAAACCAAAAGGAAGCATTGACCTACACCTAGGATCAAAGGGTTTCTTTACTGTGGTTTTTGCGAACATCAAAGATAAGGATAGAGTTTTTGAATGCGGCCCTTACTTCTTTGCTGCTGCAGGTCTCTATATGAGACCTTGGATCATGAATTTTGTCCCGGAACGTGAGACCTTTACTTCAGTCCCGATTTGGGTAAGGATCTATTCTCTTCCGCTTGATTATTGGAAAACAGAGTCCTTAACAGCCATAGGAAATAAGTTAGGATGGTTTGTTGAAGCTTATGAAGCCACTAGAAGGGGAAAGTATACTTCCTTTGCTAGAATATGTGTGGAGATGGATATCTCTGGAGCTCTTCCAATTCTAACAAATTTGTATTCTAATTCGATTCTAAATTAATATATAAGAAAATTTGATTCAGCAAAATTGTCCATATGATATGTAATTCCTTTTTTTTCTCAAGTTAAAGTTGACCCAACATATTTTTATACATGGTTAATCAGAGAAATGTGTACATTGATAAGACATTCTTGGTCTTGAAACATCATTAATATTTTTAATATGATTGTACTAGTTTTAAGAAATATGAAAAAATGTGGAAAGATATAAAACTCTATATAATTAATTATAAAACTTGATATCAATGTTAAAAATTTAAAAATGGGATCATCTAAAATGTTTCAAAACTTTATATAAAAAGATAGATTATTTTTAATTGTTATAAAATATCAATATATAATTATCGTTGAATTCAAGTTTCTATGATCAATAACGAATTTCTGAAACTAATGATACCTAATGAATTTCATGAATTATGTTAAGTGATTTCTACTGAAACAATTTTAGTAAATAAAATAATTACATTACTTTCGTAGATGAAATATTTTCTTTGAATATATTGCCACTCGATATTTGTGATGAAGATGGTTGAAGTAGTTAGGAGTTGTTGGTTAAAAGATTGAATTATCAAATTGTTTCATTAATGATTACTCTCGGGAATAGTTAAAAAAAAATAAGTCATTTAGTATTCAAATAATATTTTATTGTAAGGTAAAAAACAGTTTATAAGTGTAGTAGGTTTTATATATATATATATATATATTTTATTTTTATATAAATATATTGTAAATTTTATTACATGTAAAGGTATTTTTCATTATATATAATATCTACTTTTCATTATATTAAATATTTATAAGCTTTTTATTTTATGTCTAATAAATATTAATTGTTTTAAATAGATCACGTGTTGAGAAGAATGTCAAATTTGATTCTCGAGGTTCAATCATTTGAGGATTGGTTTGTGGCTCCACAAAACTGCTTTTCTGTAGCAATGAATCCACAAGCTTAATATTCCGCGTTTTAGGGTCTCACCTTAACCCCCTTATCTATGTAATGGGACCACATCATAGTCAAGAGTCAATAAAGCCCATATTAATAATTGTAAGTGGTTAATTCGTAATTAATAATAGAACCACAGTTAGTTGCAAATGGGTCGTAGTATTAGATAGATGGTATTAGTAATACGTGGTATTGGCCCATGGTATTGCACGTAGGAGTCATATATAAAGGATAGAAACTCCTTGCGAGGAGCATCGTGTCTTATTTTGTAATCGAGCTCTACTCTATTGGAGGTTGTCCCCTCGAAGAGACAAGTGAACATTACTCTTTGAATAATAAAATCATTTCTATTATGTGTTCTGGGTATCTTTTCTTCGCATATTCTGTGTTCTGGGTCTCTTTTCTTCGCATATTCTGTATTTGGG
>APFE030832020.1:67846-84196 GCA_000404065.3 Pinus taeda
AAATAATAAAGATTTCAATAAATTCATTTTATTTTAAATAAAAAAATAATTTAAATTAGAAATATATAGATATTTTAATGCATTTATTTTATTTTATTTTAATATTGTTGACACCACACCTACAGTTGTACACTATTATTAGTTTTCGATGGAGCACGATTGCAGGTGTAATGTCATCAATAGGACCAACTGCTTCATGACCTCAACTAAGATGAGGTTCTTTTGAATCGAGTTGTGAATAACCAACTACAACGAATAACCCTTTACCCACATATGTGAGTAAAAGTGAAGACCTTGGGATGGATTCTAGTATATAGAATGCTTAATGTTTAAATTATAACAAAATAATAAAGATTTCAATAAATTCATTTTATTTTAAATAAAAAAGTAATTTAAATTACAAATATATAGATATTTTAATGCATTTAATTTATTTTATTTTATTTTAATATTGTTGACACCACACCTACCGTTGTACACCATCGAACTTCAATTCATTAGTTTTCGATGTGGCACGATTGCAGGTGTAATGTTATCAATAGGACCACTTCATGACCTCAACTAAGATGAGGTTCTTTGTGAACAATAAACTACAACGAATAACCATTTACCCACATCTGTGAGTAGAAGTGAAGACTTTGGGATGGATTCTAAGGATTGCTAGGAATAGCAGCTTTCATTGTTGCAGAATGTTGGAGAAGAGACATTCCATGGTGATAGGTGGCAACCCTCCTACCCTATATTAGTATTCATTGGAGTAGCGCAAGCAAATTGTAGTGGGAAAACAAGTCCTAAATATAAAAAAAACACACAGAAAGCACTAAATTTAGATTATTAAAAGAGACGTTCAATTTACATTTAGATTATTAAAAGAGACGTTCAATTTACATTATTAAAAGAGTCGCTCATTCGAATTCTATTCAATTAACTTCGCGTTTATTCATATAATTTCACGTTCGCGTGTTCTCGTTTTGGGGACTTTGTTATTGACTCTCCCTTGAAGATCTCAAAGTGCTCAAAGTCTTCAAGTTCCTTCAAATTTAATTTTAATCTTTCTTAAAAATCTTAAATATAAATTTAAGTGTAAGTTTGCCTAGCATCAATTTAAGTATCAGTTGCCCATTTGCTCCGATGTGTTTCCATTTCCATTAAGTGTCATATTTCTTATATGTTTTTTGGTTTTTCTAATGGGATCGGATTTATATATATAGTTTTTGTCATAATCCCATCTACGTGAATATCCAAGTAAAAAAAAAAATTTATTTTATACGCGACTTATCAGATGTCACTTACCATTATGCGCACAAATTAACTTACCTTTACACATTATATATTGTTTGATAACCCGAATACCAATATATGAGTTACATTGACTGTTAAATGGTGCTACGTTGAAGTGGCAGATTAACCAAGCCACTTGGCATGACCGATGCCACCTGTCTCTTGCATTTATTCGGAAGATGTATCTCCCTATCGTCCGGACAGTACTGATCAGACTCCTCGGGATTTCCTTGGATATATTTCTTGTAAAAGTCCGCGGTGATAGCTGTGACAGTAATTGCTCCGAAGTGACCCGCCGCTACCTCGGGATCCTGCTGCAACGAACGCTCCAGATCCATTCCTGAAGATCTACGGTGATCTTTTACCTAATCTACTTTAAAGGGCTCATTTAGGGTTTGGGGCTTCTGTTTGAGCGCAGTTTAACTTGCTACCATACTCCGCTGAGAGCGGTTCTCACTGTTTCTGTTCGGCCATATTAGTCTACAATGAATTTCAGCTAATAGTAATTTGCTGCCTGCGTAAGGTGACTCTCTGGAACCATGAGACCACCAACATTGTTCGGCAACCTAAGGTATATGAGTTCTGAGTTCTTTTAAGTTCTTTTCTCTGATAGAGTTTAATTCTTACATGCTGGTTAATCGAGAGAGTTGGGTTGATAATGCATTAGATTTTCTTTTTTTTTTTGCTACAGAGCACCGAGCATGGGATTCAGCGTTGACAGGGTTTGACGGTTTCATTTCACCTCCATTGCCAGGTAAGTTCACCCTAACTACGGCTTAACATTGCTGGTCCCAATTTGATTGTCAAAACCCTGAACCCGGTTTTTATTTTATTGCCAGGAGTCTCTTTTGCTCTCTATGATTGATCAAGCTGTGAGGCCCTTCGACAGCATTAAGCTACTGGTTTTCTTGCAGTTGTGACATCCTGCATTTCCTCTTATGTCATTTGTATTTTATTCTCGAATCTATTCGAGCGAGTAGCTAGGTTCTGTCTTTGGTTTACACAGACTGTAATGTTATAAATTGACTTGAAACCCTTGGGGTTCGATGTACCTTTCATTTTGGCACCATTCAATGATGCTATCGACAGTTTATCGAGACTCAACTCTACTGCTTGGCATTGTTAACTATTTCAAGGTTTAAGCGATCTGTTATTATATCTTGGATAATTTATATGGCTGTTTGTTATCTTATGAGGGTTTCATGTGTTTCTTTGTTTGCATTCGCGACTCTGTGTTAATGCTTAAGAAATTAGTTCTGAGTAGTATGTTTTCAGAAGTGTATGCCGCTTATATTTATCAAGGATACTCGCCTGAATGTCGGGTTGTTTCTTTCTACAAGTCATTCTGTAAAATATATCTGCCGGTTAATACTTATTTCATTTTCATGCTTTCTTTTCTTAGGAAGAAACTGTCTGCGGCTTACAGGGTATGAATGAATAAGTTTTCCCTCTAATACATCCCAGGTCCATTGGTAGTTTAATTTACAAGGAACGATTTGAGATTTCTGTTACCCTACGTATCTATGTTCACAGGTCGATTCTTTTGTAAATATATTTACCAGACGTTTCCGTCTTGGTTACCAGGGGGTATTTCTGTTATTTTATTCCTTCTTTGATTTTCTGAAGCGTGCTATTGATTCCAACTACCTGTACATTATAACAAGAGTCTGCGCGCAGAGAAACTAGCTAGCCTCTCGGCTTTAAGTCTCGCAACACTACTTTTAAAGTCTCTATGATTGTCTATAGATTAATCGATATCTTGTGAAGGAACCCAGTTCCTATTTCAACAGCTTTCTATTGTTTGCATGGTCCTATTGTTTCATTTCTCACTTAGCCATGATTTTTGCATTTAGCAGACGTAACATTGCGTTCTACGGTTATATTCCTTAAGATGATATCGATTGCTCTCGCACATCTTTGTTTTTGTCTGACAAGGATTCGGACCGAGCATTGTTCTAATAAATGGTTGGTCAACAAACTATACATTCGGCTTACTTATCTCATTATATGTATATGTTCTAAATCTGTTTCCTTCTTTTTAAACTAATTGCAAGTACAGTTATCATCACCTGCAATATTGTACCCTAAAGGTACATTCATAGTTATTAATATCCTGCACAGGTAATAATCATACCTTCACAGTCTACTTATGAACTTACAAATTACAACTAATATTACTCTGTACAATTTTACTATGAAATTTCAGTCATAGTTAATATTATTCCTCACCATTTACTATGAGGTCCTATTTACAATCAATACCAACTCTGCCAGATTCTAAAGGGAAAGGGTATGTAACCATTAAACACTGTAAATAAAATGTACTCACCTGTATTAAGCGTGCTTTAGTCTCTAATACTCTCCAATCTGGAGAAACTCAGTAAAGCCTGTTATCCTCCCAACCTCGAGATCAGTCACCCAGACCTGATTCTCTCCCCCAAGCTTATTTGCAGGCCACCGCCTTCTGCAAAGTGGTGCATGCTAACAGCGATGCAAAATGCTGCACAGCAGTGCCTGTACCATCTGGTCCTCACCAGACATAGTACCCCTTGCCTTAGTCTGCTTTCTCTGTCTTCCTGTCTGTTCCTCAACAGCCCAGGTTTCCCTTTCCTTTTCTTGTTTCCAATACTATGGAAAAGAAAAGGTAGTTAGGGCTGCCCCTTATTAATGGGCAACTGTTTCTTTTAATTAGACAAGCAGAAGTAAAAAACTTTTCACAAAAAGGCTATTTACTATATCATTTAATCCATCATTTAATTCCATATGTTTCCATAAAAAAAAACGTAAGTAATAGTTCCAGTTTTTACATTCACCTAGCATGGTAATTTAGAAAATTATTCCTATAACTGTTTGATCATTACATCTCCTCCCCCTGAGATTGGACACCGTCTCGGTGTCTTTCAGTCACAAACAGATTTGGATATGCTTTCTTCATCAATTCTTGGTCCTCCCAAGTGGCCTCTTCTGGCCCAAAATGCCGCCATTGAACCTTAACTTGGGTAATAACTCGTTTCCGCAGCTGCACTTCTCTCAGGTCGAGAATGCTCAGCGGTTCGACCAGTATTTCTCCTTCCGGTTCGACCTGCATCACACAATTCCCGAATTAGTTTTATTCTAAATGGAATTCTTGCTGAAACCTTAATATAACATTAACCCCACCTGTATATCCTGCCACCGGATTACATGCTTAGGATCATACACATACTTCTTTAGAACTGACACATGGAATACATTATGGACCCGGATGTGGCTTGGCAAGGCCAGCTGGTATGATACCGGTCCGACCCTTGCCAAAATCTGAAAGGGTCCACAATATCTGGGTGCCAACTTAGCGCAACCAGCCCACTGCAATGTACTTCTCTTGGCTTGAATCTGAATATACACATGATCCCCAATCTGGAATTCCTTAAATCTTCTTTTCCGATCAGCGAAGTTCTTTTGTCTATCCTGCGCTGCCTTCAAATTAACACGCACTTTCCTTACCATGTCCTCCATTTCTTTAAGCATGTCGGGTCCTAAACTTAATTTATCCTTAGGCCCTCCCCAACTGGAGGGTGTACGGCATTTCCATCCGTACATAACCTCAAATGGACTCATTTGCGTGGAGGTATGATACCCATTGTTATACGCAAACTCCACCAAGTGTAGATACTCTTCCCATCGCGTGGGTTGTTGCATTACATAAGCCCTTAGCATATCCTCTACTACCTGATTCACTCTTTCCGTCTGTCCATCAGTTTACGGGTGGTAGGCTGTACTGAAGTTCAACTGAGTACCCAAATCTGTAAACAATGTCTTCCAAAAAGCTGATGTGAATTTCACATCCCGATCGGAGATTATTGTTTTTGGAAGACCATGCAATCTGAACACATTCTGCATAAAGATGTGAGCAATTTGTGCAGCTCTGAACGTGGATTGCACTGGTATGAAATGCGCAGCCTTGCTTAATTTGTCCACTACTACCATAATGGAATCATTATTTTTCTTTGTTCTAGGTAACCCGGTGATAAAATCCATGGAGATGATTTCCCATTTCCACTCTGGAATGGGTAAGGGTTGTAACAGTCCTGCTGGATGCTGATGCTCAGCTTTAATTTGTTGACATTCTAAGCACCGTGCCAAATATTCCACAATGTTTCGCTTCATTCTTGGCCAGAAGTATTCCTTTCGGATAGCTGTTATCATCTTTTGATAACCCGGGTGGCCAGCATAATGACTGATGTGAAATTCGTCCATGATCAGATTTTTAATTCTGCTTTGATTGGGCACATATATTCTTCCTTTGAAGTAGATTAATCCAGCGTCATCTATCGTATATTCTTGTTGACTGTCCTCTTTGACAGATTGCTGTATTTGCTGTCTTAACTGCTGATATTCTGCATCTTGGTCTGAAGTTTCTTTTATTATGTCTAGAAAGGGGTTTTTCCATCCACTGATGGAAACTTCATACAAACTTTGTATTTTCCTGCTTAAAGCGTCTACTACTCTGTTCGCTTTTCCCTGCAAATATTTTATATCAAAGTCGAAACCGCTTAGAAAGTCCATCCATCGCGCTTGTCTAGCATTTAAGGTAGGCTCGCTGAAATAGTTGGTCAAACTATGGTGGTCGGTGAGTAGCAGAAATTTCCTGCACATAAGATAATGCCGCCACATCTTTAGAGCATGTATAACAGTAGCCAGCTCTAAGTCATAGGCAGAATATCTTTGTTCATGTTCTTTTAATTTGCGTGATTCGTAGGCAATCACTTTACCTTCTTGCATTAAGACTCCTCCCAATCCTTCCTTACTTGCATCTGTACAGACCACATAATCCTTATTAGGATCTGCTATACAAAGAATAGGTGCTGTGGTGAGCAAATGCTTCAGTTGCTCGAAACTTTTCTGGCAATTTGGGGTCCATTCGAATGACTTTCCTTTCTTCTGTAATGAGGTAATGGGAAAAGCTACTTTGGAGAAACCTTCCACGAACCTCCTATAGTAACCAGCCAATCCCATAAAAGATCGGACGTCTGCTACGTCCTTTGGTACGGGCCAGTCCATTATGGCCTTTATCTTCTCCGGATCCACTGCAATTCCCTCTTTTGTGATTACGTGACCCAAGTACTAGATTTCCTCCTTGAAGAAGTCACACTTACTAAATTTCGCATATAATTGGTGCTCTCGGAGGTTTTGCAACACTATTCAAAGATGTTCATAATGTTCTTCGATTGTACGTGAATATATTAATATGTCATCAATGAATATCAGCACAAACTGGTCCAAGTATGGATGAAATATGCTGTTCATTAAGCACATGAAAGTTGCAGGGGCATTGGTTAGCCCAAATGGTAAAACCACAAATTCGTAATGTCCATACCTGGTTCTGAAGGCTGTCTTAGCGATGTCCTCGTCCTTAATTCGGATTTGGTGATATCCTGATCGCAAATCGATCTTGGAGAATATCGTTGCGCCTTTCACTTGATCGAACAGCTCATCAATCCGAGGTAAAGGATACTTATTCTTAATGGTTAACTTATTCAATTGTCTGTAGTCGATACACATTCGGAGAGTACCATCCTTCTTCTTGACAAACAAAACTGGAGCTCCCCATGGAGACACACTAGGTCGAATGTACTCATTTTCTAGTAACTCTTGCAATTGCATCTTTAATTCTGTCAGTTCAGGAATACTCATTCGGTAGGGTGCTCGTGATACTGGTGCTGCTCCGGGTACCAGTTCAATGGTAAAGTCTATATTTCTCTGTGGTGGTAGTCCAGGGATTTCCTCTGGAAATACATCTGTAAATTCTTGGATTATAGGTATACTAGTCAAAGAAGCTGACTTATCTTTGGAATCTGCATATCCCACCTGAATAGTGTAAACTTGACACCCTTTCCGTATATTTTTTATTAGTTGGTTTGCAGTTATCGGTCGAACTTGCACTGGTTGCTTTATTCCTTGCATTTCTTTCCTGTTTCCTTGCTGGTCCCGGTAGTAAATTATTTTGGTTTTGCAATCCACTAATGACCAGTGCTTCTCTAACCAGTCCATTCCAATCAGGATGTCATAGGAGCCAAGAGGGAGTACGTTCAGATCAGCTGTCACTGGCTGGTCTGCTATGGAAAATGAGCAATTATTGACTTTGGCTGTTACTCGTCGTTTGGCTCCAGTAGCTAGTTGAACTAGCCAGGGATTTTTGAATTTAACAGATTGTAAATTACATTGTTCCACTACTTTTGGGCTTACATAGCTTAATGTAGCCCCAGGATCAATTAAAACAGATATGGTAAGGTTTGAGATTTTACCTTCAAATTCAACCATGGTTGGTTGATATTCTGCCTGCCGATCTTCAAGAGCCGCATTAATCTTGGGTATACTGCGACCAACCTCGCCTACTGTTGAAGCTTCATGAATTTGAGATAATTGCTCAGCTCCTTTTCGTTGTGGACAATTTTTAATATAGTGAGGTCCTCCACAACCCCAGCACTGCACTGGAGGTCTTGCTGTGCCTTCATTATCCAGCCTTGATTGCTGTTCACTGCCTTTGGGTTCAGTTGCAGTTCTAAACTTAGATGCAGTTCTGGGCGCAAATTTGCTATTTTCTCCTTTGCCATATCCCTTACTTCCATTATTGCGATTTCCTTTGTTGTTTCCTGCTGTCTTAAAGCTTCTCTTCTAATTCCATCTTTTGTTAACAGTTTCCCCTTTCTGTTTACTTTGTTGATAACAGATTCTAGCTTTACGAATTACTTCGTCCATTGACTTTGGATTGTCAAACTCAATCCTTTCTCGCATATATGGTGGCAAACTGCTAACAAATCTCTGAACTTTAGCCTTCTCTTCCCTTATATATGGTACGTAACGAAGTAAGGAAGTAAAGCGGGTGATGAACTCGTCCATGGTCTGCTGACCTAACCGCAAATCATGGAATTCTCTCGCCTTTTCATCATAGAAACGTTCTGTTAGATATCGCTCCTTAAAGAACCTTTGAAAATTGTCCCATGTAATATTTTGTTCGTAACTCCTTTTACTATCTTCACCTCCTCCCACCATAAGGTGGCCTTTCCTTGTAACTGGAAAATAGCTAGTCGTGCTTTAAGGTTGTTATCATACTCATAAAGCTGAAAATACTTGTTCATATTAATGATCCAGGCTTCTGCTGCTTCTTCCTGTTCTCCATCAAAATGTGGTGGTTTAATTTTGCAGAATTCTCCTTGTAATTCTACTTTTTGTCTTTTTGAGGTTTGCTGGTCAAGTACATTATCAGAGCGTTCCTCTCGTTCTTCTGATCCTTCGGGAGGCATGTGATGATTCTGTTCTTCAGATATCCTTTGCTGTTCTGCACTAGGATTAACTGGTACTTGATTTTGTCTGTCAGATAAACTTTTTAAGATTCTTTCTTGTTCCATTGTTAACCGAGCATTGTCCTCCCGTAGACGAGCCATTTCATTCTTCAGTTCTTGTACCGTTTCCAGGATTGCCTGATTTGTAACCCTGGCTTCTTCTCCAAGTTGTACCCACAGTTCTGGGTTATTCTCTGGACCAGGTATATCCTGTCCCATTACAGGTCGTCGTGTGGTGTTATCTGCTCTCCTCATATCTCCGTCTTCAAACCTGGATCCTGTACTATGTGCAACCACAGAAAAATATGTTCAAGAATATTATCGGTAACCACTACTTTTTTTTTTTTTTTTTTTTTAATATTCCACACAGTGTCCTTATCTGTCATTGTGATTCTACCCAGAGGCCACAGTGTTGTATCTGGGCTCTGATACCATATGTCATAATCCCATCTACGTGAATATCCAAGTAAAAAAAAAAAAATTATTTTATACGCGACTTATCAGATGTCACTTACCATTGTGCGCACAAATTAACTTACCTTACACATTATATATTGTTTGATAACCCGAATATCAATATATGAGTTACATTGACTGTTAAATGGTGCTACGTTGAAGTGGCAGATTAACCAAGCCACTTGGCATGACCGATGCCACCTGCCTCTTGCATTTATTCGGAAGATGTATCTCCCTATCGTCCGGACAGTACTGATCAGACTCCTCGGGATTTCCTTGGATACATTGCTTGTAAAAGTCCGCGGTGATAGCTGTGACAGTAATTGCTCCGAAGTGACCCGCCGCTACCTCGGGATCCTGCTGCAACGAACGCTCCAGATCCATTCCTGAAGATCTACGGTGATCTTTTACCTAATCTTCTTTAAAGGGCTCATTTAGGGTTTGGGGCTTCTGTTTGAGCGCAGTTTACCTTGCTACCATGCTCCGCTGAGAGCGGTTCTCACTGTTTCTGTTCGGCCATATTAGTCTACAATGAATTTCAGCTAATAGTAATTTGCTGCCTGCGTAAGGTGACTCTCTGGAACCATGAGACCACCAACACTGTTCGGCAACCTAAGGTATATGAGTTCTGAGTTCTTTTAAGTTCTTTTCTCTGATAGAGTTTAATTCTTACATGCTGGTTAATCGAGAGAATTGGGTTGATAATGCATTAGATTTTTTTTTTTTTTGCTACAGAGCACCGAGCATGGGATTCAGCGTTGACAGGGTTTGACGGTTCCATTTCACCTCCATTGCCAGGTAAGTTCACCCTAACTACGGCTTAACATTGCTGCTCCCAATTTGATTGTCAAAACCCTGAACCCGGTTTTTATTTTATTGCCAGGAGTCCCTTTTGCTCTCTATGATTGATCAAGCTGTGAGGCCCTTCGACAGCGTTAAGCTACTGGTTTTCTTGCAGTTGTGACATCCTGCATTTCCTCTTATGTCATTTGTATTTTATTCTCGAATCTATTCGAGCGAGTGCTAGGTTCTGTCTTTGGTTTACACAGACTGTAACGTTATAAATTGACTTGAAACCCTTGGGGTTCGATGTACCTTTTATTTTGGCACCATTCAATGATGCTATCGACAATTTATCGAGACTCAACTCTACTGCTTGGCATTGTTAACTATTTCAAGGTTTAAGCGATCTGTTATTATATCTTGGATAATTTATATGGTTGTTTGTTATCTTATGAGGGTTTCATGTGTTTCTTTGTTCGCATTCACGACTCTGTGTTAATGCTTATGAAATTAGTTCTGAGTAGTATGTTTTCAGAAGTGTATGCCGCTTATATTTATCAAGGATACTCGCCTGAATGTCGGGTTGTTTCTTTCTACAAGTCATTCTGTAAAATATATCTGCCGGTTAATACTTATTTCATTTTCATGCTTTCTTTTCTTAGGAAGAAACTGTCTGCGGCTTACAGGGTATGAATGAATAAGTTTTCCCTCTAATACATCCCAGGTCCATTGGTAGTTTAATTTACAAGGAACGATTTTAGATTTCTGTTACCCTACGTATCTATGTTCACAGGTCGATTCTTTTGTAAATATATTTACCAGACGTTTCCGTCTTGGTTACCAGGGGGTATTTCTGTTATTTTATTCCTTCTTTGATTTTCTGAAGCGTGCTATTGATACCAACTACCTGTACATTATAACAGGAGTCTGCGCGCACAGAAACTAGCTAGCCTCTCGGCTTTAAGTCTCGCAACACTACTTTTAAAGTCTCTATGATTGTCTATAGATTAATTGATATCTTGTGAAGGAACCCAGTTCCTATTTCAACAGCTTTCTATTGTTTGCATGGTCCTATTATTTCATTTCTCACTTAGCCATGATTTTTGCATTTAGCAGACGTAACATTGCGTTCTACGGTTATATTCCTTAAGATGATATCGATTGCTCTCGCACATCTTTGTTTTTGTCCGACAAGGATTCGGACCGAGCATTGTTCTAATAAATGGTTGGTCAACAAACTATACATTCGGCTTACTTATCTCATTATATGTATATGTTCTAAATCTGTTTCCTTCTTTTTAAACTAATTGCAAGTACAGTTATCATCACCTGCAATATTGTACCCTAAAGGTACATTCATAGTTATTAATATCCTGCACAGGTAATAATCATACCTTCACAGTCTACTTATGAACTTACAAATTACAACTAATATTACTCTGTACAATTTTACTATGAAATTTCAGTCATAGTTAATATTATTCCTCACCATTTACTATGAGGTCCTATTTACAATCAATACCAACTCTGCCAGATTCTAAAGGGAAAGGGTATGTAACCATTAAACACTGTAAATAAAATGTACTCACCTGTATTAAGCGTGCTTTAGTCTCTAATACTCTCCAATCTGGAGAAACTCAGTAAAGCCTGTTATCCTCCCAACCTCGAGATCAGTCACCCAGACCTGATTCTCTCCCCCAAGCTTATTTGCAGGCCACCGCCTTCTGCAAAGTGGTGCATGCTAACAGCGATGCAAAATGCTGCACAGCAGTGCCTGTACCATCTGGTCCTCACCAGACATAGTACCCCTTGCCTTAGTCTGCTTTCTCTGTCTTCCTGTCTGTTCCTCAACAGCCCAGGTTTCCCTTTCCTTTTCTTGTTTCCAATACTATGGAAAAGAAAAGGTAGTTAGGGCTGCCCCTTATTAATGGGCAACTGTTTCTTTTAATTAGACAAGCAGAAGTAAAAAACTTTTCACAAAAAGGCTATTTACTATATCATTTAATCCATCATTTAATTCCATATGTTTCCATAAAAAAAAACGTAAGTAATAGTTCCAGTTTTTACATTCACCTAGCATGGTAATTTAGAAAATTATTCCTATAACTGTTTTATCATTACACATTGCGTCTAGAGGTAAAAAATGGGCAATTTGAAAGAAACAAAAACTAAATAGTTGATACCATTTTCACTCTAATCTCATTCCATTGCCTTTAGAGGTAAAATTTTTTTTTGGCAATTTCAAAGTAAGAAAGACCAAACTGTTGATGACAAAGTAAAAAATTAAAAGTTAAATTTTAAAATAACATTTATTTTTTTTTAAGTAAAAAATGGTAATTTCAAAGTTAGAAAAACCCTGTATTTAATTTCTTTTGTAGTAAAAAAGACAATTTCAAAGTTAAAAAAGTAATGGTGATATTTAAAAACGCAATGTGTAAATTGGTTTCTTCAAAGTGCACATAATATGCACAAAGTTAATTCTTAAATCTGAAATGTCAATCTTTATCTCAGTGACTCACACTATCCTACTTTGTTTGAATTCACACAATTACCAAAATGAGTGAAAGTAATTATACATAATTTTTTTGCTGAATAATAAATTTGTCAAAATAAAATTTGAGGATAAGTTGTTAAATAAGAAAAAAAAATATTAAAATTCATATGGCTTAATAACATTTTTCACTAATAAAATAACTTTTTTAACTAATACATAAAATCATATAGATTAATAATCATCTGGATTAAAGTCATGGATTAACAATGCTCTTCAATAGTAATTAAAAAATAATTAATTTATAGTTTTTTCTAAATACTTTAAGGTTGGAAAATTTGAATGATAAATATATAAATAAGATATTTATTTGAAAGTTTGAGATAACCTATTTTTTTCAATATTTCTAAGAGCCTTGCAATACTCTAGGAGTATCAAAAACCTAGCTACTAAATCACCGAGGGTTTTTTAAGTACAACCAATTAGTTATTGGATTAAAACAATGAGGGAAATTATAAGGAAACACACATTGGGTCTACCAAAAATATTTTGATCTATAAAAATATATATTAATATATGTATCTATAAATTCACTGATTATAATGAATTTATTATTATCTATTTCTATATATTGGACTATATATTAAACCCCACAAAATTGTTCCCTTTACTTAATATAACCTTTGACCACGCTCACCACTATAATGTATGATACAATATGTGCCCCTTAATGAAAAACCATAATGAATGGAAAAAGACTAATATGACCCATAGCCACTAATTTAATGTGATCACTCATACTCTTAGATAATTACAAACGCTTCCATTATACAACCTCTCACAACTATTACTATAAAAAAACAATGACACTTGAAAATTCTTAAGGGACTAACTCTAAAAATAATTAAACCATAGTGGAGTATGATCTTTAGAACACAATGAATTCTAGAAACTATGACCCCTAGTACACTTTATGATCATGACATTGTAATTCTTGAAATTTTACAACACACATTAGTATTAATATCTAACACATTTACTATAACATTAAAACTATAACTTTTATGTACTTAATGTAGCATAACACTCATAAAGTTGAATGAAGTGTAACTCCAAATTCAATTCCATAAGAAAGGAATATAATAATTGTTGTGTATTTTGGAGCTGATATTTTGATCATCGATATTGACCCAAAAATTACTTTTGTGAACCAACATATGGTAATGGTTTCAATTATCAATATTGACCCAAAACACACTTTTGAAGAGTCAACGTATGGTAATGATCTTGACGAGTACTCACATTTCACCCATTAGATGATACAATGACAGTGTATATTTTGTAGATCATTTAAGGTCTTAATGTTGGTGTCCGAAGTTCATTTCAACTATTATTCCTTCCATCAATTAATATTATTCAAGTATAGATATTTTTTTTTCTATATTTAGTTATATGTATTTCAAAATTATAAAAAATTCTAATTTACTAAATTGTGTTTATATTACTATGTTAAATATAAGTATTATGAAATTAATTTTTTGATATCTCAATTATTCTTTTCTTATTTCTAAATATTTCTTTACGAGGGGGAGTCATTTTGCATGAGTAGGGAGAGTCTCTAGCATTAAACTCATTATTCTACAATAAATTGGGCAAATGATCACGGCGGAAAAAATATACAACTAGGAAAACATTGGTGACATGCTGAATATGAACTGGTATGAATGTGAAAATTCTAATAAGTCCATGGTTCCCATCTTTCCTAATTTGGCTAGACATGAAACAAGCTTCACTAGTTAGCCCTCTGGAAAACTTTAAAAATCTTACAATAGATAGAGAGTACCTCCACATACAAAAAAAAAAATTCTTGCATCATCACACATTGAATTACCCCTATAAATAATCTAAGTTCGATATGTTGACTCTTTAGATGTAGACGAAGAAGAGATTTTGTATCAACCTACAATTGACCAAATATATATATGACCAGTTAATAATCTAACATAATATTGCTAATTCCACCACAAGCTCGAGAAGAACAAGGTGATATATTTTTACTCCTTCCAGATGCTGAACTAGAAGAAGAAAGGGAAGAACAATTATACACAACCATTTAAATTTGACCTCTAAGTAGTACCTGTGACATAATCTCATAAGAATATTGCAAGAAAAGACTCACGGAGTTGAAAAACAATAGGGAAGTAATCATATCAATAAAGGGGAATGAAATATTTCTAGGTATTCAACTAGAAGACCCACAACAACAATAGAATCTACACTTAATTACATAAAAAAAATTGAGGATACCCTATAAAGGGTAGAAAACAAAAGAAGCCTAGAAAATTAGAACAATTTCTAGAATAATCTATTGGGCATGATGTCTTGCAATTTCTTGGACATGGAAAATATGTATGCATTGAAAGATTACTATACAAAATGACAGTAGTTCAGCAAACACGGGAACATAAACAATCGACTCTAGAAAAACTCAACATAGAAGGAAGCTCATCATAGATAGAGGACCAAGGATAGTTGACTGAACGCAACAGGAGAAAAAAAACCCGATCCAATCAGACAAATTTTTATCCAAGCATTCTACGTTTGATGACATATTAAGTTGGATATTAACAATATTCATATATAAAGAGAACAACACAAAATGGAGATTTGGTTGGAATGTTACAACTAGGAAATAGAACAACATAATATAAACATTCCAATAAGAATTAATGATCCACCTTTTATAGTCCAACCATTAGTACATAAGACGGTAAAACACACCTTATATATGCCTATAATTATGCTAATATCCATAGTTATAGGTTAATTATTAGGTTGATGAAAGATATTTAAAGCCCATGGAATATGTTGGAGCATTCATAGTAATATTAACGTATTTCACCGCTAAAATTTTAAGCTAAGATTTTTTTGTTGTTGAAATATGCATGCAATTTTATTTATTTTTATAAATAACCACAATATAATTTGTAATAAAGTTATAACTTAGATAATTTCTGTTGTTTTTCTAATCTATGAAATGTGATAGGAATCATAGGGTACCCATTTTGATGGTTATCATGGATTGAATTTTATTTGCAGTTAGATCCATTTCATTTATATGGCTTCCCTAGTTTGTCTTAATTTAATGTTAATTTCTTCTTTTAACTTAAATTGGAAATAAATTACAAAATAGATATTACTATAATTATGCTCATAGTAAGAATAGATCTTCCATAGTTATAATTTAATTATTATGTTCATCGTAGATATTTAAACCGTATGGAATATGTTGGAATATTCATGGTAATATTGACATATCAATGATTAAATGTCTGTCAAAATTAGGTATACTCTATTAATTAAATTATCCCAAATTAATTAATTTAAGGAAATCACATAGCAACACATCATATTGGGAATGTGGTATTTCTAATCCATGGTAATGTAAAAAGAAATGTTTCCAATTAAAGGATTTCCATAATAATAGTGAGGTGAAACTACATGGATAAACATATTTTTATATATTATATAACGTCCAATAATAATAATAATAATAATAATATAGTTTAGTAACTTTTATGAATTTTTTAATCTTGGTTAATGCAATAGATATAATGGGTTTAGTGTTTTGATTCTTATCATAATTTGATGGCTATAGAAATTTTCCATCCATTTAATTATATGGTCTCAATAGTTATAACAAAACCAATAAATAATTTTATACTGACAATATTCTATATATAGTATATTTTAAATTAATTTTCAAACAATTTTTTCAATTAAATTGAGAAGGAATAGAGATCATAACTACATTTTAAATCAATATCAACCTTCTTAATGACTAATATTAAAAACATTAATTATTGATTAATGAATCTCTAGCATCAACCTATTGATCTTTGATAATTAAATTAAAATTATAGAAATCCTATTATAAGCTATACACACTATCAATATAACAAAATTAAGGAATCATAAATATGTTTTCACAAATTTATTTATATGTATTTGAGATTT